>SMLS01057869.1:0-18541 GCA_004785975.1 Popillia japonica
TTTTCCTGTATTTTTATCATTTAACAAGAATTTAATTAAGGTAAGGTTTTATTACAAATTATACATAATTCCATTATTGATCTTTTCTGTTTAGTAACTTACAACATTATGTAATGAAAATTTAAACAACACTTAATAATATTTAACTTGTTTTTTACAGTTAATAAAACGTTTTAATAATTAATAAGAAGAAATTTCCGCATTACCACGAAACATTAACAAATTTATAGATCAAGATACGGAAAAGAAAATATCCAAGTATTTAAGTAAAATTTGATAAAAAGTCATGGAATTATTTTATAACAACTACACTGGCATTACCTGCAGCCTACGACCGATGTAGCCTAAACTTGGTCCAACTGTTGCACCTACCACTCCTCCAGTACTTGTAGCACTACTCGCTCCATGCAACGTCCCTATAATGTGAAATTTGGAATAACTATTTGTAGAATATGACTTTCATGAACTTACCATAGAATTTGTTTTCTGTTCTATCTGATACCAAAAACTGATCATCCCTCATTGACAGTTCCTCTTCTTGTTCATCACCAGGGTATGTCTCGTCGCTGTCGGGAGAACTGAAACATCCAATATGTGTAATTAAATTAACTTTTCTTGGAGATTTACGTAGTAAGAAATAACAGTAATAAATTCTAAACTATACTAACAAGCTGCTTTTGTTGTGAAATGTCAAAGTATTGTAATACTTAACTCTCTCTTAGGAACTCTAACTTATAACTCTAGTATAAACATTCTCTGCGATAGATTATCTTTTGCGCAGAAAGATGCTATGCTTAATAAATTAGAATAGAATGTCAACGCAGTAGTAGTGCATTGCGTATTTGCCTTCTAGCGTTGTTTGTAAATAAATTTATGTTACGTATATAAAATCGTGACTAAGAATAAAGCAGAAGTTTGAATTTTCTTTCTAGGTTAATTAAAAACATAAATTTGCATATTTATGGAAAACCGTATTATGTATGTAGATGTATTTTCAGGATTACGAACATCTACGAATGCATACTGTATTAAACAGATGGACAAAAAATAACTCGAAGAACATGTCAGAGAGCTCTCAAAGCTTGAACTAAAAACTGTAATCACCATATCATTAAAACATTTTAATAAAAGTAGGAAATAGGAATTTTGTAATGTTAAAGCTAATGGTATTGTAAAGATCATAACCAATACCAGGAGTTTTAAGTAACAAATGAACTAAGTACGTATATCATTATTACTTTCTGTGCTACTTAAAGTACTCAGCACATTTAGTGCACAGACAGGCCATTTTCGTGCAATTCTATCGACTGCAAGCGATTAGCTCGTAAATTAAATATAAATATAAAGTTTAAACCAAACAATTTTACATTTACAAATGAAATTAATAGAAATGATTCGTTGGTTTTGATATTAGAAATCAATATGAATAAATGAAGCAGTGCATACCGATTAAAGTAAAGCATTTTCTGGTGACCTTCTATTAGAAGAGGCTCCGTTTTGGAGTTAAATATTTTACTATTTTATTATATAAATTATGTGTTGTCCAGTAGAGTATATGTATAGTTAATGTAGAAAAAATTACACACAATTGGTCAATCGCTTCATATTTTTAAATTCCTTCTTAAGAAACAGAAAACATTATTTCATAAACATTGCATACCTTGTAGACCTATACAATTGTGTTAACAGAACAATACACTAATAGATTTAGTTTAACTCTAGTAAAATTATTAATTATTCTATATTTTAACAAAAAAAATATATATATTTTGTAATATTTGTTTTCGAATTTTTAGATCTAGATACATATGTATGTATGTACATATATTATTTCTAAAATATGGTCGGCCGTGCATTTAATCACAATGACCACAATAGTATATTACAAAATTAGTTTATATTTTAAGGAATTACGGCACGAGTGGTATTGTTGCATTATAAACGAATTCTATAATACGCTGTTTTATAGTCGACTAACGTTTGAAGTTTTAATTTAAATGATAATTAGAATTATTAGTAGTACTTGGTAGTACTAATAAAGTAATAATTAGTAAACATTTATTTTATTAAATTGTTTAAAAGCAATCTATGAACAGTTATCTGTGGTTACTATGGCACCTATATTGTAATTAATACAAAAAATCTGTCATAAAATGAATCCTATAGACGATGCTGGATCCGAGGAAATTCTGGAGTTCAGTCTTATTCCAAATAAGTTTGAATTTGCATATAAGAAAGAACTGGACAGATTTTTCGAATGTATGGAGAAGAATAACGATGAAATTGTTCATGAACAAGTTTTGCTGGCCTATTTTATAGCCTGCGTACCTACGTTACTTGAATTAATATTTCATTATTATTAAGGTATGTTAATTATATGTTTTTTGTTAGTCAAAGAAATATGAATCTTCATAAAGGTGTATTTATTGGCAGTTGAAGTGCATGCTGCAAATTAAAATAGATGAAATCGCAAAATTTTCTGAACTCACTGCATTCTTGAATAACCGCAGTATTGGTTAATTACCAGAAAAATCACAGTTTTTTCAAAGGAACAATTAAGAGATTTTATTGGAAATGCACCGGACCATGAATACCTACTTATGAACGAACGTTTCTATTCATTTAACTAATTATTTATTGATATACTAATTCTCATACTAATATAAAAATTGAGCAATTGTCCTGTAATTAGTACTCAGTAGGTGTCGATCTTTGAATTTTAAAAAGAAACGGCGATTAGAACAGCGATGCTGTAGCTGAAGATGCATGAGATATTTTGCAAATTACAATTAAATAAAAATAAGATTGCTAAAACCTTGGTATCTGTTATGAACAGAATTAATGAAGGAATTCGTGTTTCTACAAACGAAAGTCTTCTATTTGGTTTAAAAATCTTTGACAGAAAACGGACCATTACTACTTGCTTTATACATATTTATGTAGCGGGTGAGCGAAACTTGATGTCTCAGCTCTTTTATAAGAAGTAAGTAATGTATTTATTAGCAAAGCTATTATTATATACAACTATAACATTTATTACATTTATTTAATTAACTATTTTACGTTACTACTACATCAAAAATTATCTAGATCTTCCTAAGCTTAAAGATAAGGATTCATAGAATTCTTGTTTAACGTATTCTAACGTACTCTTAAAGTTACATATATAAATTATCACAATATTTTATACTTTGAAGCAATGCATTAAAGAACCTAAAACCATTCACAAAAACGTTCCTCGATGTTCGAAACCTACTAAATCTCTCTATATCTTTAACATTTCTTGTATTATATTCATGCATGTCTTGAACAACCGATATTCTGTCACGTAAATAAGATGGTAGATGGTAGGTGTGACTTAAAGATAATGTTAGAATTTATCATCACACCCAAATACTTAATATTATCAACTCTTTCTAATTTATATTGATTAATGTATAAATTTATACTATTAAAATCTATACCTGCTACCTGAAATTCAGACCCAATCACCATATATTTAGTTTTATCTAGATTAATCGCCATATTATTATCACATAACCATTGGTATAATTTACTTAAGTCATTATTTAATTGTTCTACCATATCGTAAACATTTTTACCAGTAACATAAACCATAGTGTCGTCAGCAAAGATATCTGGATCTCACAGTTGTCAACACATTTCATCATATCATTAGTATATAGTACAAACAAAAGCGGTCCCAAGACAGTTCCCTGTGGTATACCATACTGAGTTTTAACCCCATCAGATACCACACTTCTAAACTTTACAGTTTGTGTTCTATCTCAGAGATAAGTTTCAAACCATTTCAGGGCGTTACCCGATAAACCAATTTTATTTAGTTTAAACAGCAGCTTTCTGTCAATAGACTCAAACGCACGTTTAAAGTCTAAAAATACAGTCAATACCACATTTCCTTTATCAATCTCTGTGTATTTGAAATAAAAGCAAGAAATATTGAGAATGGTAAGATACAATTATGTAGAATATAAATCCAAAAAAAATTGTTCAATTACGAGGCGAATGCCAAAATTAAAATCTTATAAAATGTCGTATAAATTTAAATCGTATAAATTGCAATATGCGCTGGCTATGAATCGAGAATATGTTTACCTCGATCAAAGTAACGCAAGACATCGCAAAAAACAGCTGTCGATGTTATAAAAACTACGAAATAACACTGATGTGTCAGTTTTTTTAAAAAGCTTTGAATGAAGTGTTCAATAATATCAATGTGATTACGTATGAAAATCCTAACGGAGACTAATTAATAAAGGAACTTTTATTTTAAATATATCCAATCCATGGAATTACTTTAATCAACGCTTGAAAATCATTTAACTGTAGTGAAAGTAAAACTATTGTTGTGAAATAAAGTTTCTTAGTTGCAATTTTTGTAATTGTAGTCGTATTTTACTTTTTACTAAAGAATTGTTGGTTTCACGTCTGCAACAACATCTACACACATTCAACATTCGAAACAGACTGATTCTGATTGTACGTTGCACACATGTTAAATATCGCCCAGATATACATACATATTTGTTAAAACAGTGGCGCGACGAATATTTTATAAATACGACAAATATTTTATAAATAAAATAATTTTTTCTCGCGTCTGGGAAGGTATTTGCGAAAAATATTTTGGATTTAAGTTTAATAAAATAATATCTTTCCATTTTTCATAGTCTTTCCTTCTATTTCAAATACATTCTGTATTTTGTAAATAGAAAAATTTTCTTTTTCCATTAAGAAATTAAAAAAATGTATTACCAAAAAGTAGCCTTTGGAAATAAATAGCAAAGACGCATCTGTTAATAATTAAACATTATTAATTAGTATTAATTATTAATTTAACTTTTATTTTAGGATAATGCAACGTCCAATAAACTCACACGTTCTTATTTATTTAGCAGGCAACTGGTATTTAAATTAATATTAAAAAATATATGTTACTACTATTGCCACAGGACGAAATGTTCAACGCAAGTGTTTCTGATGTCGCATGTTAACACATGGTATTCTGCAAACTTAATTTTTGAAAGTTCGCTACAAAAAAAATCTAGTGGGCTCAAGTGCGGTGATTTAGGTGGCCATTGTATCTATCCAATTTTCTCCATAGCTTTGATTTAAGTATTGTTGGACAACTCTTGCTTTATGCGGTAGAGCCCCGTTATGATGGAAACATGTTTGCTTTTGAAATTGCAAATATCGCTCATTGTCAGTGTGTAAAACTCCCTCGTAGAAATATGAACCTATCAAATGTCCATCATTAATACCACACCAAACGTTAATTCCGAAGTGTCCTTGATTTTCAAACGGATTGATAAAATGTGGATTTTCAGTAGCCCAAAAATGTTCATATTTTTATTGGGCTTGCCGTTACTAACAAACCGGCTTTCGTCCGTCCACAGCACATGCGGAAGAAAGCAATTATCATTGATCTCTAGCTTTTCTATCACTTGAGCAACATAATTAATTCTTTGTTGTTGATGTTGATCTGATAAGTGCTCTAAATTGTGAAGTTTATAATTATGATAACCATTTTCTTTCTTTCAATTCGCACCGCACTATATTTTAAATTCAACTCGCGACAGGCTTGCTGAATTAAGTTTCTTGGATGACCCTTGATGCATACTGCAAAACATTTGTAACAGTATTGTCAGAACTGACACTTTTAACAATTTTTCTTCCCTTTCGAATAGAAAATGCCTCGTTATTTGCACATAAATTGCGTTATAATCTTGCACATGTTGTTAAGCTTGAAATAACATGTTCGTGGTATCTCTGAGCGTATTACCGAATTGCTCTTCTAGGGTTCTTTTGAGACCCCCCTAAACTAATACCATATCAACTTGCGTGCGTGAACACGTTTCAAAGAAAAATGTTGTCATTTAAGACAATATTTGTCAACCATTAATTTTAAGTATTGCCAGATGCGACTTTGCTATTTATTTCCAAAGGCTACTTGTTTAAATCGTGACGATTGCGAATTTTTGATAATACTTTTTTTTTTTGTAAATTTGTTATAATTTTCTAACAGAAAAATATAGAAATTTTTTTCCAATTGCAAAATATGTTCAGAAAAATGAGCTCTTTTTAAATTGTTGTTTCTGGGAAAAATTAAATCGATGACGTCATTACCTCAGTTTCCAAATATGGACAAATATACAAATTAGGCTTAAAATGGACTCAATCCCATTTGACAACCTGTTCTCAGATTTCGCCTATCGTTTTTCCTTTTCCTATAAAAGAGCTCAGATATCGAGTTTCGCGCACCCTGTACATGTTGTATATATGTATAGGAAGATGCTGTAAAGTTACGTAGATCTAATATACATACATATACATATGTATAATATAGTATGTATTTATAGTAGATAATGTATTTTTTAATTTTAAAATTTCATTATACCTACTGACAGGGTCAGTTCTTAGTCAGCACTTTAAGCCGTTTACCTTAGAAATGTTGAATCAATATATTGTATGATACACAGATACAGATTTATTGTCGTTTATTTGGCTTGTCATCTAGCCAAAGTCTGATTTAAGTAGATTAGTGGATACTATTCGATTTATAGATAAATTTGATATTACTCCAGTACCAGAAATGTGCTCTATTAATAATTGGCTTCAAACAAAAGATAATTCTGTTGACTCACCAATATAATATTAACAATTTCGTACCTTCTTGTAATTCTTCTGATCATCACCCTCTGTGTCGGTTGCGATGGTATTGGAGAAGGTGAAGGTGCCGGAATGTGTTGGCCTAAACTAGCATCTAGAGCATGCTTCAAAGTATCCGGATGAAGCTGATTTCCATACAGTGTGTGTTCGTTTTGGTTACGTGCTATTTCCTCTTTAGTCGGCGATCCTCTTAGCGGAGTCCGTAAACTTTGCGGCAGTAGTTCGACGAGATTTGTAGAGTGTGGTTGATATCTCAAGATTAGGACGCAGGTAGATACTAGAGTATACGCTAAAAGGGTACCTAGTGTAGAAAATGTAAATGTATAATTCATTTGTAAATACACCATTGGGGCGTTTTCGACTTGTTTAAGCGTTGAATAAACTACTTATATACAACATTGTGGCTTTTAGAGACTAGTCAATACGAAATTTAGAAACATTTTGCATAAAGTTAAGATAAAATTTAATATATTTTATGTTACACTCATAGTATTGTTCAATAAAAAAAAATGGGTTCACATTATGTGAGGTAACCTACCATATCAAAACTATATTTTGGGTTCTTAATGTGGATACAATACCACATAGTTGCCACTCTTAATTACATGAAATATGTATATCGTTCGGACAACAGCATTGGATAGATGCAGAAAGTACAAATCAAACGTTGCAGCTCCAAGGTGTGGAGTTTCAGTATATTATGCTGTTCACATTGGAAAGTATTTTTTTATTAAATTTGTAGTGAATGCATGCAACATATCATTTAGATGATATATGTACACGTATTTGGAAATTGTTGGGTAGAATTGTTGGCATGTAAATTTTTTTCTTGTGAGTTATGTTAAAAATATTCTTAAAAAAGTTGATGTCGTAGTAGGAGCTTACTCAGAGTGACGAAATTCTAAGTTTACATATAGTTATCTTATTATTCAGATAGTTTTTTCACTTTTTAGGTCAATGATAACACTGCAATTCGAACAAAAGTCAAATTTATTCCATAACCTTTACAATATATATAATCTGGTTTTCGTAACAACTTCGTCATTGGAATAAAATTGACATTTATTTCGTGTCAAATTATAAATAAATAACTAGCCATGCCTATCAACAAGTCCCTAGTCCTAGTCAAGAGCTTAATTTTATAAAATTCAAGCGTGATTAGGTGATTAAATTATTATAAATAATACTTAAATTTTCTATATCTGTTCTAAAATTGACCGCGCTATTTTCTTTTTTAATGTATATCATTTCATATATGAATCTTTTTTTATAACTACTTTCTTTTTTTAAAATCCTAACATTATCAAAATCAAAGTTATGTCGTAGTTCTTTAGAATGCTTAGACAAAGCAGTTTCCGCGGTTATGTTATGGGTTACAGTGTATTGATGATTATACAGTCGTTTTTTTAGATACTGTCTAGTTTGTTACTTTATTGGATATAACCCTCGATAAGATTTCTACTTGAGAGACCACTGCGCTGTCTCAGCTACGAGACAACGAGTGGAGAGCGGAACAGTCATGTCCGGCGCTGCCCTGGGTCGATATTAGAGCCTGACCTGTGGAACATCCTCTATGACAATCTGCTAAGGATACAAATGCCGGAAGAGGTCACAGCTGTGGGATACGCAGGCGGCATCGCTGTTCTAATATCTGCGCTAGATGTAGACGCAACTCAACTGAAATTGAACCAGGCCATGAGAAAGATCGAAAGTTGGATGCAGTTGGAGCACTAAACAAGACCGAGATAGTAATCCTCACAAAGAAACGAATCGAAACTACCATACCCGTGAAGATGGGAGTCGTAGATGTCCTGACAAAACCAACGTTTAAATATCTTGGAATCGTCATAGACTGTAAAATGACGCTTTGTGTAATTTTTCCCAGAAACATACCTATATTTTGGTATATTTAAAAAGAGCTAATTTTTCTAACCATATTTTGAAATTAGAACAATTTGCTATATTTTTCTGTTAAAAAATTATAAGCAACCGCCCAAACCATGTTGCTGTATGGTGCACAGCTGTGGGAAGATACACTCGAAAAAGAAAGCTACATGTCATAATATTATATTTACATAGCGCGCCCTAGAAACATACCGGTGGCGCTAGGAAGTAAGAGTTACTAGTGAAGTTGTGGAAATGAACGTGGCATGTAAGATCAATCTGTCTATTGTTAAGTGTTAAGCAATAATAAATAAACTATATAAAAAACCACAACCAGTGTATTAACTTAAATATAAATAAGAATATAACACTACAGAAGAAGGTTCACCCAAGTACAAAGAAGAGCTGCATTGATGGTGGGCTCTGCATACCGCACCGTCTCCGAGCCGGCGGTATTAGCGGCGGAGGGACTAACACCGGTGGCGCTTCTGGCAAAGGAACGAAGAAGGTTATATTTTAGGAGGAAAAACGGTGAAGCGAACACGCTTGCTAGCGAAAAAATAGCAAGAGCCCTGGCGGAGTGGTAAACGACGAGCAAGGCAGAGGGCACTACGGTAACAGACCCATCCAACATCTTAAACCCTGGATAGATAGGAGGCATGGGGAAATTGATTACTATTTGACCCAATTTTTAACAGGACACGGGTGTACAAAATGCGCAAAACAGACAGCGAAGAATGTCTCTACTGCCCCAAGCGTAAAGGATGATGTCAGCCACACGTTTTTTGAGTGCGACTAGTGGATACCACAGAGAACCGTGCCACAAAATGAAGTCGGATACCTAATGCCGGACAATACTGTAAGGAAGATGCTGGAGAGCGACAAAATGTGGACGGCTGTCTCGCGTGTTAGCCAGAGCATCATCATCATCATATATTATATATCTATCTAATATGATGATATATATATATCATCATATTAGAGAACGAAGGAAGATACAGAGTCAGTCTGAAATACTGTGTAAAACGGCATCAGGTTGGTCTCTAGAGGTGTAAGGGGATGTTAGAAACGGGAGCCGGAACGTGCGTAACCTGCATTTCACCTTCTCTTGTGTGGAAAAAAAACCTTCGATAAAGGCTGTTGTACACAATAATAAGTCCAATTATAATTTAAGAAGCTACGCTGAAGCAACTATATAATACAGAAAAATTACTACGTGAATGTTTTAAGGATAATTTTGTAATTGCAGTAGAAGTACAATAATAATAAGTCGCCAAAAACTTTTCAAAAGTAGAACGCTGCGTTCTAAAAAAGTTTTTTGTTTGCAAAAAGTTACGACTTTAATTAAAAAAGAAAGATGTTTTTGATTGTTTGTCGTTAATACCGTGCCAAAAGTTTCAAGTTCCTAAGTACTTAAAGGATTTTTTTCCCACGTAATCAGTGTTATCGGTTAAACGTCACTGTTCCTTGCTTTTCACGCAGACATTACTAACACGTTTGTTAAATTTTAGTTTGAACTAAAAATATAAAAAGTATGTATAGCTTTTTCAAATTGTTTTGAATTCAAATTAAAATTAGAAAAGATATAGGTATCTTATTTTAAGAAATTATTGTCTGCTATTAAATAGGCATCATCTTTTATTTGATATTATTTCATAGAAGACGTGTTTTGGGAAAAGTTCAATAAATCTAAGTTCTACTAAATTAATACGAATGCTAACATTTGTAGCTAGAGAAAATGCTTGCTACGCAAATGTAGGCAACAGTGTAATCTGAGCGAGTTCAAGAGATGGCAAATTGTTAGTAGTAGGTAAGAAGTACACAAATTGTAGGTACATATATTGGTCCTTGATAGAAGTATGCAATGCTAGGGAACAGAGGAATATTTAACGAACACACACTCTGTTGTCTGACGAAGTATGTATTATTCGAATACTTGCTGAATGCTTAACGGACATGCTCAACTACGTACTATTGTTGATATATGGCAAACGCATACATCTAGTATATGTAGAACAAATATTGAATGGTGGGAGAGGGAGTGTTGTGTCCTGTTGTACTGTCTCCATTTGACGGTGTGTAGGTTTGGTTTACATGCACTGTAGAGCACAACAAGGACGTACGGATATTTATGTAACACCACCATCATATGTTGGTCTTTCCTGGCTAGCCCATTCTCTAAATTTCAATTTGATCAAACATATCCATGAAATTATCAATGCGAGGGTTCAATATTATTCAGTTCCCTCGCCGAACGTTGAAAGGCTATGAAGGCTAGTTGAGGCAGTATGCTGGTATGATGCTAGCGCTGTACCAAATTTTTGTTTTGTTACATTTAAATAACGGTTTTGATTGAGATAGACGAGGAGAGAAAACGCAAACTGATACTTGAAGAATATTTACAATTACTATTATGATGGATATTTTTGAGTATATCTCATGGTGGTTTGAACTGTTTTTGAAGATTCCAATTTGGCATAATATTAAATTATTAGTTTTTGCATACTTTTATGCAAGTATGATATTTTTTGTATCATATTAGTTGCACTCGCCACAGATAAGAAAATATAATTTTGTTTGGAAGACCTTTTCATTGAAAGTTTTGGAAAAAGCATGTATTATCTTTACTTTAATTTATTAGAAACAGCTAAATCATGTTTAATTTAAGCAATTAGCAATCACAATATAGCACTATGCATTATATACGACGTCCGGGCAAAAGTAATACAGCTAATGTGAATTATCCCTAGTATACAGTACCTTACAATGGGGAACATAATGCTGAAGCCGTCAACAATTAATAATGGATTAACAATAATCTAGAGTGACACGTACATACATAAACACATTTTTAATGCTTGCCATAAACTCAGTGTTATTGATAGCAATGAACAATTGAAATTGGTTTACCTATTGACATCATCTCCACAAGGATCTCCAAGCGTATTAAAAGTGCTGCAATTGCCGCTGTTAATCCGCTTACAAAAGTGGCCAACGCTGGTGTACCGGTGCTCGGCCAGACCTGTGCGAATAATCTGTAACACACAACAGATATTGTCATCATGTTATGTAAAGATACGTCCAAAAATTAGTGCAAAAGATTACTTGAATATTAAACCGTCCTGTGCCATCGCATACACGATCCTCGGCATTGGAAACATTGATCCGAACATACTGACTGTGAGTCCTGCCAGTGCTCCCACAGCCACTATGTATTTACAGTTGTATGCACCTACTTGTCCAAACATTTCCACTAGAGCGGAGTCCTCGTCTACTTCGTTGTACGGTACTGGGAAATATTAATTTAACATTAATTTCTGTTGGATCAGTGTATTACGCTAAAGTACATCTTTGAAAATGTTTAAATTTGGAACAAATTTTGCAAATGTGTATGTAAGTTTCCAGGACCTGTGATTACTATAGTTTTTTTCAATACTGCTTTTCCTGTACTTTGTGATGGTTGTCTACGGCATTTTCATGAAGTATAGGTATTGATATTTCCCCTTCTATTATTCTATTATTATTCTATCCTTTCTATTCCTTCTATAGGATTACATCGAGAACAATATATAGAGCCTATTGTAGAGAGAGTAGGCAGTCAAAATAGTTGGTAATAGAACTTTTACGATTATAATGCGACACAAACTAATAAACAGGTTAAAAATATATATTGAGATGAGTCAGATTAAGCAAAACAACAATATATAATTTTCTCAGATAGAATATAAGTAGATCTTATTAAAAAAAACTATATAAACCTAAGAAAGGAAGGAGCGTTCCAAATTGCTTGCTGAAAATAAATTATTTCATGTTGGCTCTACTGCTGACATGATTTTTATTGTTTCTATATGAATAATTACAAACAATTTTTTGCGGTAATTACTATTTGTAATTTTTTTTAGATGTGTTAAGTCATGTTCCTGTTTATATTCATCTGCGTCACTATAATTTTATGGAATATTTTTATTTTATTTTTAATGGTAAATATTAAAGCTACCTATACAATGTAGCAATAGCGTAAGTTGACTCCGCAGTAATTACTAAATTAGTCGTGCAATATTTAGAAGAGGAATATTTAACAAACACTCCCACTAGTGTCTTCTTTGTTAAAAGGCATATTGTTAACTGTGTCTTAACTGTTATAATGACTGAAAACACAAAATTCTTTTAACGTCTAAAATGAACTAAACCCTTTTTTCTACAAATACCGATAACCTATATACAGTGAGAGCAACAAAGATTGAAGCGTGCTGGTTCCATTTGTTTCTGATTTTAACAAAACTATCTTCTAGCTAGACCTTTACCCATAATACGTTCGAATTTGCTGTCCAGTAGTGTCTTAGTCTGTCATTTTGTCTATTTATATGATAGTGAGAGGTTATGTTGATTATTCCTACACCTGTTCGTTTCACCATATTAAGTGACCTCGGTCCTCTTCAATCTTTGTTGCTCGCATTGTACCACGATGTCTCTCTTCTTTGCAATCTTGAATTTAGTAAGTTGAATATTGGTAGAGTATGAAGAATATCTCACATCTAATATTTAGTAGGTATGTACTTATAATATTTAGTCAACTACTACTAGTAGGTACTTATAATATTTATTCAACTACTACAAAAATAATACGGTTAATAAAGTGAATAATAATAAATAAATAATAATAATAATATTGTACTGAGTGACCCAACAATAGATATGTACATATATGAAAGTTGCTAGGAAATAGTAGTACGACCGCTAACTCTATATCAAAAACTTAAACTAAATTCTACCGCAAGTACGAAAATCAGACTTTTCAGAAAATTCCGCATATTTTTTTCGATAAATATTTTTTAATAAGAAGTAGGTAAAATGAGAACCCTGATTTGTAAGAACGCTTGTGATTAAGGTTCGTTTGGACCAAATTTGCAAACTTATTATAACACAGTTCTACTTCGCTAATAAAATGCTTACAAATTCGAATCAATTTAATAAGTGAAAAAACTGCATTTATCGAGAATTTTATAAAGAGGTAAGCATTATTCACCATTTTAACGCAATTAACTTTTGTATAAACACGTCAGAAACCACATGCGATACCTTATATGATTTATCTGTTTGTCATTTAAATAGGAGTGTAAAAAATTAACATAAATCCGCTATTGAGAATAAGAGGGCGTAGAGATTATTGTGAAGCAAACGGTTTAGATTCAAGTTTGGCCAATGCAACTCTTACCTTCTGTGCAAGTTCAGTTTTATTGAATACTTGATTTTAGATTTCTAATACGGCCCTACAATGAAAATTCTAGAGACCAAGGCCAACATCAGTATCCATTTACATCAATTTCTAATTATTTGGATGCATTTCCGTAAATTATTGATCTAAATTTAAACCAAGATTACGGTTGCTTTAGCCTACTTTGTCCGAAAAGATCTTTTGCAGCTGCATTTTTGTTACCAAAATACGCTGGAAGTATACATTTACATGTATTTTCCTTAACTAGGTCAATATCACTTCAGAAAATTCCATTCGGCGTACCTCATCCCATCAATGAAAAACCTGAATGCTAGTTAATGCATAGGGATGCATTGTGTGCTCGATTGAATTGTCGAAGACAATATTTCCAGGTCTTTAGATGCAGCCCGTACGGTACAAAAAAGCTAATTAAAAAGTAAGGAAATACGACGAATACGATGTTCTTTCATCTGCCTTTTAACCGTTTCAACACTTCTAAAAAGTTGAAACCTATTCTGTGTTTCTTAAAATATTGTTCTGCTTATAGCACGCAAATGTAAGTAGCTCGCGCGAGAAAGAAAGTACGTATACCGATTTCTTTCTCACCCGTTAAAAGTTATGTTTTATCCAATCACTTTCTTAGTATACGTATTTTGATTTGATTAGCTGACTAAAATAGCAACGCACCTCTGTCCCCTTCTGCCATACATATAATCGAGTTTGATTCGCAAACAATTTACTTTGAAGTTTATACATTTAGTACTTACGTAAGTGTGATCTTGATAGGTTTGCAATCGTTAATCTCTAGAGCAAACGGAAAAAGAGATACCTCGTTAAAGCTACATATATGAGTACACCTGAGTCAGTAGTACCTATTGTACAATAACGAATATATCAGGCTATGCAGTAAAATACAGTTTTACGCCTTTTAATGTAATTTTATAAATAATACAGTTTTTCGTCCTGATGCATTATGCTATTAAGTGTACTGCAATACCTAAAGGCTGTTTAATTTTAATGGTTGTCCTTAAATGAAGTAGTCATATATGTATTTACAATCGAGGGATTTGGTAGCGCGCTACACACCCGGCCTCACGATTCAAGTACAGAACATCTACATACTTTCTCTTAGTTAAATGTCAAGTTGAATCGCTAGAGAATCTTTGAGCCGAATAGTAACAGAACAAAACAAAGATTTGGCTCATCTATTGTGTGTAAAGTGATTAGGTTTCCTATAGGGAAACAAATGAAATATGAGTTTTATGAGAAGAACTTATTCTTTATAAAAAAACTTGCTTGTATTGGAATCCCTTATAGTGAAACAAAAGTCACGTACTTAATCACTTAAGATCAGATCAAAACTATGAATAAAGTTGAGTTGTTTACTTTAAATATAACTAGTTGTAATTTATGTATATGTTACATCAGTATCGTATTGCCCATGTATTACTTGTTGACAAACGACAAACGACATTTACTTCAGTTCAGTTCAGTGAGCCTAATCTGGCGAAACTTTTGGAAAGGGGACATGGAAGGGCAACGAATCTACCTGGTGAAATGTTATGGTTTAGGAGAAGTCTGGTATAAATATGCAATACAGTCATTAAATGCAAAATATCCGAATGTAAGTTGTGAGCAGAACAGAAACAAGTAATTAATTAAAAAGTTTAATGAAACGGGATTCGTTTCTGACAAGAAGAAGTCTTGCATAGCGTACAATGATGATGATTCTGTGACCAGGAGTTCTTTACGTCAGCGAACAATTGTTAGTCATAGATTATGACAAACAGTTTATAAAGCGAAAACAATTTTCTGTATAAACCTACATTCAGGCACACCTTAGAAGTTGCAGCTAACGTTTTTAGACTCGAGTTTTGCTTATGGGTTGGCAAGACCAATATGGAACATTACTTATTTTATCAGAATTTAGTGTTTAGTGATGAAACGACGTGCTTGATACATGGGGATATGTCCTCACAAAATTGTAAATATGTAATGGTCAAAAAAATCTAAATATTGGAATTAGCGCCAGTAATCAGAGATATTAAAAAGTCAATGTTTGTTGCGGAATGTTGATTACCACAATAATTAGACTCAATTTCCTTAATAGAACTTTAAAATGAACACAATTACGTGGACAGAATTTCTTATTGCCATCACTCGAGCAACAGGAATTGTGACGCATGTATGGCATGTATGTCCTTCCAATACGATGGATGTCCAGCTTATGGTAGCTTGATTGCTAGAGAATTCCTCAATTTTCATTTTCCTGGTAGATAGATTGGCTGACATGAACCTAAAGCAAATAGTGCTAAGGCAACCAAGGCGAAATGACGTAAATTATTTAAAAATGCGGATTATGAAGGTTGTTCAAAAAATGATGAAAAAGTTGATAGCTGTACAATTAAAAATTGAATTATTTAGTAAAAGTAACACTAAAGTGTTTTTTATTTAGAAAATAATAAGATAAGTGTTTCGTGACCATCCGCGCTTACAAACAGAAAAGCGATAAAAGTTTTATTGAAATGAAAATTGCCTTTTGTCTTGCCTTTCGTCTAACATTATAATTACACGTAATACGATACTGATGTAACATTCGGGCTTGAGTCATTTTTCAAATCAACAACTCAACATAATTTCACATGTTGGATCTTATCTGAAGTGATTTTTCTTTGGCTATAGGGGATTTAGATACAAGCAACATTTTTATAAAGAATAAGTTTTTCTTCTAAAGCTCATATTAAAAAGTTTTTCCTATAGGAAACCTCATCACTTTACATACTGTATATGGTACATATGTATCAATATGAGCTCTTTCAATTTAATATATTATATACAGTATGTCCCCGGATCGACTTTAAAAGAGGACAACATGTTTATTTTTCATTTTTCAGAAGATTTCACACTTCATGATTTACTCTGCTTGTTTCCAAACCCCCAAAACAGGAATTACTTTTTATCTAACTGAACGGTTCTCGAGATAATATCATTTTTCTTCAAAACTTGGGTATATGATTTCATTGAAAAATACAACTGACAAGAAGTTGACATATACATACAGGTTGACCAGGTCCACTTCTAGACATAGGAAAATATCATTGTATGCAATGGTGCAATATATGTCTGCATTAGAATAACGGAGATGGTGATAGTACATTATATCCACCTTGTTGCCGAAGCTAATATACGGCCGACCGTATCCATGGAAACGGGATTGTTTGGGACGCATAATCACGCATAATACAGTTGTCAATTTGACATTAAGTAATAGAAATTAAAATTTATATTGCATATTTATTTAAAATGTCTGTTTATACAAGTGAGGAGCGAAGAAATATCATGAAATGGTATATTCACCTTCAAGTGCAGAAGTAGTTGTTGGACGTTTTGCTTTTTCTGACAATGATTGACCAGTTCCAAGCCTTCAAACAATTTTCAACATTATTCATCGTTTCGAAGCGTCTGGAAGTATTACTGGTTGTTCTAAATGCAACAACAGCGATCGGCAAGACCAGCCTTTTCCCGAAAGAAGGATGGATAGGGAGGTGCAAGTATGTGCGTTTGTAGAAGCAAGTAAACCTCGATCGAGTTGTAAAATATTCGAAAACGTTAATATGCCGAAAAGTACAGTGAGGAATACTTTAAAATGACATAAATACAAATTTTGAGGACACTTGGTTTCAACAAGATGGATGTCCAGTCCATAGTGCTAGACAAATGGAGGAGTATCTTTTCGTTTTTCTCAACGAGTAATCTGCACCCGGAGCAATATACGGCGGCCACCTTGATCGTCGGACTTATCGCTCAACGACTTTTTCCTTTGGCGATATTAAAAAAAAACTATTTACGGACATGAACACGAAAGACGCCAAACATTACCAGACCAGAATGTTACCCATATGTTACCCAGATGTTACCAGAGTTACGCGGATTATAGAAATTTGCCACAATATTCTGCCTCAAATCCTAAGAAATGTTCGCGAAGTCTTTTATTACAGACTAGGTTTTTGTGAGAGAAAGGTGGAGATATTTTTGAACCCTTCATTAAGTAATTAAAATGAGTACGAGTCGTTATGTTAATCATGAAATGTTATATTTTGTTAATATAGTTATTGATTACAAAACGGTCTTCTCTTAGCTTTTATTTTACTAAATATTAATACAGTTCACATAAATAATGGCACAATTCACATAAATTATGACATCTAATGTGAGAATTGCCTTTTTTGGACGAATAATACCATTTATAAAGGGACATCAAAATAAAAATAAGTGTCAAGCTGACAACTAAATTATTAATTCTAACCAAAGACGTTTCTTCCATTGCGTCGCAACAACGGCAGTTTCGGCAACGTCGGGCTCGTATCCGAGTAGCACCATCTCCGTCATTTTAATCTAGACATATATTGCACCATTGCATACAATGATATTTTCCTATGGCTAGAAGTGGACCTGGTCAACCTGCTAATAACTTACAAGGAAAGGTTTCCGAGTGTCAAATTCAGATCTTAATGAAACTAGGTAGGCAGGTAGAGTATGCTGCGACTTGAAAATAAAAAAATTTTGTTTGTGCTGAAATTCACTCTGAGAGTGTGAAACACACCTTCAAAAATTCGCAGATTTCCAGTCTTCTTGATTTAATTCTTGAACGGAAATAGATAGAACAAAGATTTAAATGCAAAAGTTGCACCTCTTCGAAAGGTCTTTCATTACATGTCAATGCTGTATATACAAGGTGTTGCATTTAAGCGC
>SMLS01057872.1:0-10009 GCA_004785975.1 Popillia japonica
GGAAGGAAAACTTTTGAATCAAAATATAATTCATCAAACGCTTCCTCGTAAACAACCAATTTGCATTTTCTATAATGGAAACGCAAATATTTGTGTTACCTACAAAATAATGAATATTGAAACAGCAAACGTGAGTAATGTTGTAATCAATTTAACGAGAGCAAAAACATTTTCCATTATAAAGTTTCTTGTTTAGCTTTGTATTCAGGAATAAAGTTTAATTTCTGTTATCTACTTGTATAGATATGGAATAAATTCGTAAAAGCAGCCAGATAAACTAGAAATGAAATTTTAAAAGCTTACAAAAAAAATCCGATTACAAGTCCTGTCATATTACATATTACACACTGCGAACGTAAAAAAATAAGTTCAAACCAAAGTGTTAAGCAAGGTGTTGAAGAAAGCAAAGTTATGGTAATAATTTTAGACTAACAATTAAGTGTAGTACATAAAAGATATATAGCTAATAAGGTCGAATTAATAAGAGGAATAAAATTGCGAAAATTAAGATTGGTGGAGCAAATGTAGATAATATGTAAATACAGCTACTAAGTATAAAAATAGAACATGAGTCAGTGAACGGTAAGATTATAATGGATGCAAGAAGTGAAAACCAATACTAACAACATTGGATGTATATCACATGCTGTTGAAAATTTGAACAAGAGAAATTAGGCGATGTTAATGTAATCCATTATTTTTCTAAGGAAAATAATATAAACTATGAATTCCAGTCAAGAATAATAGCTAGCATACTGTGGTAAAATTCGAACACTTTTGGAAGCAAAGAGGAACAACTATAATTTGACTTAAAATGCTGCCACTTCCGGAAATTATTTTGCAAAAGAGGAAGACTACTTATAAATTGAAACTAATATGTTTTTATAATTTGTAATTTTCTTTATAAAACTAAAACTGAATTGAAGTAACAAAATTTGTCGTTTAAAATTACATTATAAAGTTGAAAAAGATACCTTTCCTGTCTTCTAGAACCAAGAAACGTTATAAATTATTAATCACAATGTCTGACATTATTTCGAAGTGAGGCAAACTGTCTTTCTTCATTCCTTTTTTAGAACTTCGAGACAACGCAGAAATAAAAATACATGTCACTTCTTATGTACTTCAATTTCGAATGGATTTGAAAGTATGATAAAAATTTATCTGGGAGTACGTTGTATCTCTCTACGGTAACGCATTCTATATCAAACCGTAAAATATAATAGAAAATTGAAAAAAAACTTTGACTGACATTTTCATTTCACAGTAAAATAATTCTCCAATAATTTATTTAAAAAAATTATTGTAGTATAAAATCCATTTTCGAAATATTATTTTAACAAGCGGACTGTTGATTTTATTGCAGTACTTCTTTTAAATTGATATTCATTTACTTATTAGGATATTAACTGGAAATTAATTATTTGTATAACTACTTATATAATACTTCCGGTCTTTCAATTATTATTCCACTAAAAATATATGTATATGTATATACAGGGTGCCCACTTAGTACGCGGAAGTCCAATATATTGGTTCATAAGAAGCTTAACTGACTTTTTTTGTTTTGATGTGTTTAGTTAACTCAAGATCTACAGACTAAATATAATGTCGATTATACAGGCTGTTCCATTTCTTCTGAACGGATAGCAACTTTGTTTTTTTAAATGCAAACCTATACTTTTTAACATTTATTTTGAATCTTCATGAAAAACATATGATACTTTATGTATAGTACTCATATGAAAAACTTAACGGTTTTTGAAATATTTAGCTTGCTAGGTTTTTTTATTCGATTTCCGGTAATCATAATATCGGAAATTTTCTGGTTATGCTAATCAACAGAAAGAATATTTTTCGACCAAATGTTAGGCAACAATGGCTCTTCAGGATGCCATGTCAGAAACTGAGCTAGAATATACAGAGTACACAAAAAATCTTGTCAAATTTGAGGACGAAAAACATGAAAAATTCCCGTTAATTCAAATAAAACACCCTGTATATTATTAGTCCGTAAAATGCACAGTTTAATGTACTACAACTTTGTTATAGCTTTCCTTATACCTAAGTTTAATAGTTTAAGAGACAAACGCAATATCATGGTAAAAAAGTGCCCCACTTTAAATTTACTTCACTTCAGAACAAAAAACTCAAAAAAAACAGAAAAAACTAAAGAAATTGTTCGAAATGTCCACCGTTATTTTCTATGCATAACATATTCCTATTTTGAAAATTTCTTGTAACATTTCTCAAAATTTGTGGGGATATTCTAGAGAACGCGTTCCTATTTGTTTGAATCAGGTCTTCAATGCTTGTTGGTTCTCAATGATTTACTCGCTAAGCTCTTGGAAACTCCAATCTGATCACTGATTTGTCCTAGAACCGATATTTGGAATTTCTACAACTGACGCCACAATAGTGATTTGACTATTCTCGTTGTTGGCTTCATGTGTTCTACTAGTTTTCTCATAATTTGCATTCGCCATCATTCCAAATCTCTCCCTCAACTTTTGAAAACAGTCAGTGCGAGGATATCGTTCTAAATCTGGATGATTTACCGTATGAATACGAATTGCTAGTAAACAATTACTATGAGCTTCTCCTATGGCATACACCATATTTATTTGAGATTAATTCATAGTAAACCAATTTCCATTGAATTAACTCTCATTTGAATTTAATTCAATTCAGTTTATAATAGTTACTTGAATCGCCACCAAAAATGTTTAATGTCACGATAAACACCTTAATTTCAGCTTTAAAACCAAGCCTACTAAAATAAGAGAACCAATGCAGTATGTAGTAGAAAGATACAAGAACCTAATGATAATAATAAAATCTATAGCAAAATTTTTGGGTTATTTTTGGAACGGTGGACATTTCGAGCAATTTCTTTGATTTTCTCTTTGTTTTTTGAGTTTTTTTGTTCTTTTAAGTGGAGTAAATTTAAAGTGGGGCACTTTTTTACCATGATATTGCGTTTGTCTCTTATGGCCATTTGCACCGAAGAGTTTAAGCGTGGCTTAACGTTAAGTAGAGCTTACATGTGGAAATTCTCCACATGTAAGCTCTACTTAACGTTAAGCCACGCTTAAACTCGTCGGTGCAAACGGCCATTAAACTATTAAACTTAGGTATAGGGAAAGCTATAGCAAAGTTGTAGTATATTAAACTGTGCATTTTACTGACCAATAATATACAGCGCGTCTATTTAAATTAACGGAGATTTTTCATGTTTTTCGTCCTCAAATTTGACAAGATCTTTGTGTACTCTGTATATTGTAGCTCAGTTTCTGACATGGCATTCTGAAGAGCCATTGTTGCTTAGCATTTGGTCAAAAAATATTCTTGCTGTTGATTGGCATAACCAGAGAATTTCCGATATTATGATTACCGGAAATCGAATAAAAAAACGTAACAAGCTAAATATCTCAAAAACCGTTAAGTTTTTCATATGAGTACTATACATAAAGTACCATTTGTTTTTCATGAAGATTCGAAATAAATGATACAAAATATAGGTTTGCATTTAAAAAAACAAAGTTGCTATCCGTTCAGAAGAAATGGAAGACCCTGTATAATCGACATTATATTTAGTCTGTAGATCTTGAGTTAACTAAACACATCAAAACAAAAAAAATCAGTTATTCCTCTTATGAACCAATATATTGGACTTCCGCGTACTAGGTGGGCACCCTGTATATAAGTATAGTTACGCACAGGATGCGTCAAAATAATAATCCGTATTCGGAGAAGCCGTGAAGTGTGTGTCGTGCTATACTGATGCATGAAAGTACCGAGAAAACGGTATATGTGCTATTTTCAGTAGTCACAATCACTTGACGATGGTGGTTCTGTAATTACTACTCAATGATCATTTCGCGTTTAGTTCGAACTTGCCAGACAAAATTCCGTTCCGGAGAGAAAAACTATTTAAGTTTGGGAATCAGACAGATGATCAGGTACCTACTACACTTATGTAAAAGGAAATCTGCCGGCGAATATTGAATTATAATACAGAAGAATGTGATGAGTGTCCGAGCGCCCACCCAGCAATCTGCAAAATATTCGGCACTTAAACATGCAGATGGCGTGGGGTTATCTGATAGGAGTACAAGTAGGATACTACATACAGTTCTTCACATGCATTCATAGAAAATAATAGTTATCCTAATTAAGTTACGGAGTTTCCTGTATTTGCAGAACATGTCTAAGGATAGTATTCAAAATATTTTCCTTGATGCTGTCTTGCTTTCGTTTAATGACGTTCACTTGTTAGGCAGTGTTAAGAAACACAATTACCGCTTCTGCGGAGCAAAGCCATCGGGAAAGACCACTTCACAGTCTTCTTCGCATTTTCTGGAAATTTTGAAGTATTTGTTTCTCGTGGTCTACTCCTTTTGCGACAAAATATTGCTTAATCCCCAAAGCTAACAGATTTATAATTTGGTTTATTAACGAAACTACAGATATTAAAGGGTTTACAAGTAGAATGAACATTTTGTAGTAAAAATTTAATTACAGCATTAATAAAAGGGGGAATACGACTACCTATACATACATATACTATAATAAATCTAAAATCAAAAAAATCATTTATTTTTTTGTTATGGTATTGAAGTTTACTAGTAGCACTTTATTTTAAGTATTCTCTATTATATTATTTTCAAATAAGTTGTAACAAATTCAATAGTTTGAAGCTTACAAATTAAGCCCCCATTTATTCTTTTATGTATTCTTTTGAGTTATCAAATGACAAAACTTTTTCATAAATGAGTAGTTTCTCAGCTTCAATTATCATTATTATTCTTTTATCCGGGGTGAGTTATATCGGAGACGATTTCCCTGTAACTGATAACAACGCTATTAGGCTGCATAAATAATGCGGGAAATTTGGAGTATGCTTTGCATTCTTTATTCTGTACCCCATGCCCACGCCTAAATTTATGACTTTACATAGTATGTAGTATTCGAGACAAATAAAATCTTAGAAATATCATCATTGACTGTTGACCAAGTTATAACCATGAAAGAAGAAACAATGTTCATGTGTCCTTTTACCAGGGATGAGGGCTGTAGTATAATTGGAGCGTTAAAAAATAAGAATTCAATAGGCGTAGATGACTTTCCAGCATTCATTTAAAGAATATAGGAAATATCTGGCCGATGTTTTAGCATATTTAATCAACGTGTCTTTTCTTGAGGGCATATTTCCCAATGGTTTGAAGACTGCTGTAGTTGTCCCTATCTATAAGCGAGGGGAGCCTAAGTGTGTTGCTAATTATTGACCTATATTTCCCTAACTTCGGTGATATCCAAAATATTTGAATACTGTATGCTTGATCGATTAAATAGTTTTTAGATAAATACGATATTGTCACCCACAGTCAACACGGCTTCAGAAGTAAACGATCAACGTCTACTGCGCTTATTGAATTTTACAACCATATTTGACAATACATTGAACAACACCAAACACCTATTGCAATTGTTTGCGACCTACAGAAGGCATTCGACTGTGTACAACATGACAGATTGCAATTATGGTATAAGAGGCAAGCCCGCGAATTGGCTTTCTAGTTTTTTAGGGCATAGACAGAAATTTGTTAGACTGCCTCTTTCTAATAATTACAGTGGCATGACCTCGTCTATGTCTCACTGCTTGCCTATGGTTTGTGGCGTGCCGCAGGGAACGATCTTGGGACCGGTACTTTCTAACCTGTACTAAATTACATTGCCGCCTTCTTGAACGATGTATTTGTCATAATGTATGCCGACGACATTTCCTTACTAGTTGTAGATGTGAAAGATCCATTAGCCCAAGCTCAGAACATACTACACAAACTATACTCCTGCTTCTCAGGCAGCAAACTTGCACTTAGCATCGAAAAGACCGAAGTTACAACGTTTCATACTAGGCAGAGACATATTGACAATTTCACTTTAGAAATCGACAATAAAATGTTGAATCAGTGTGATTCTGTGGAATTTCTGGGCCTTCTAATAAATGAGAACCTATCATGGGGTGATCACTACACCAGATTAGCTGCCACAATTTCGTCCAGTGTTTTTACATTTCGATGTCTGCGAGACAGTGTGTCACTGGAAACCTTACTGTGTCTTTATTATGGAGAGGTTCGATCACGACTTCTGTATGGTATATATTTATGGAGCCCTACGCCTGCCGCGAAGAACGTATTTACTCCACAAAAAATGGTCGTAAGGTCTATTGTTCATTTACTTTATTACCTCATTATTACTTTAGTTTCAGTATTATCATGTATACTTTAAGTATTATCGTGACTTGTTAAAAACACGGTGTGTCATTTTAACAAATAAACATTATTATTATATAATTTTGAATTATTGAAAGTACGGAGCTTGTCTTTATCGAAACAATGTTCCTACAGCAAGTAAATAGTACAAATATTCACTGGATCTCTTGGTGCCGAAGTAGTAAATAGTAACAAATAGAAAGCAAACTACATATTACATTAGAGTAAAATGGGGTATTATGGCAACTTGTTTCTAAAATGCATATAACTTGAGTCCTTGTAACAAAAAAGGCACACTTATGGTTGTATATCAAATCCTGTCCTATCACATTTCTAATTGAAAACATCGATAATCAGGTGTTGTTAACAACATTATAAACAACTTAAAATGCTCATATACCATATTACCCTTTAGCAAGAGTAATACATACATTCGATAAAAAATTATTTCGTAAATTTCATGTGGGTTGTATAAAACAATAATTCTGGACACACGTACACCACACGACACATTCTGAAACATACCTTTGAAATAATTGTCTTAGATTATCTTTAATAATTGTTACTATGTAATATCCCTTTGTTCAACAGTCCTTTGATCAATATTACGTCTTTTAATCTATTGGATACCAACCTCACCAATGTTTCACAATATTCTGGCGATATTTTCGACCATTCTTCCCTACAAGCTTTAGGTTGTAAGGTATTAGAAATGTTGTGTTGGCGTATCGTATTTTTGAACAGGGTCTATAGGTTCTCAATAAAGTAGAGATCTGGACTCTGGGGAGGAGTTTCAATAACTTTAGGACAATTATAAAATAGCACTTTCACTTTATGTGCTTTATGCTTAGGTTCATTATCTTGATAAAATTTAAATGCTCTCTCTATTCCAAATTTCTCGGTGCTTTGTTTTAAAATGTCGAGATGCACCTTCTGATTCGTAGTACTGTCAATAATGTGTAGGTTTCCGGGACCTTTGGCAGACATATATCCCCCACCCATAACGGAACCTCCGCCATCTTTCATTGTTGGTCGCAAATTTTTGCTTTTCAGTTATTCATTAGCTCTTCTCCCTATCGGTAACTCTCCATTTGAACCTAAAATTTGGAATTTGCTTTCATCTGTGAAAGTTATTTCTTTCCAAAACTCAAAATCCATTCCTTGATGTTCCTCAGCATATCCCAAACGTTTTATTTTGGTCTGTTTACTAATTCCAGGCTTTTTTTGAGTTACTCTGCTATTTAAGATGTGGTTGTGTAAAAGGTATTGAATAGTTCGGGGATTAACAGACTTATTTAAATATTTTTCACCAATATCTTTGTGAACCTAGGTGCAGAAATTATCGTTCATCATGTACATTAAAACGTTTTGTAGGACTCATTCTGATTTTATTTGCAGTTCTATTTTCATTTTTATAGCGGTCTAAAATACTTTGTACTGTTGAGTGAGTTCTGTTCACCATTTTGCCTATTTCACGGTAATACTTTCCCTTTTTAAAATAGTGAATTATTAATTTCTTTCTGTCAACATTGATTTGTCCCCGTTGACGCCCCTTATTTAAAATAATACTAATTTAAAAAGAAATAATTTGGAAAATGGAAATGGAAAATTCACATATTTTATACCACACACTCTAACATCGCAGTTTATATTGAAATACATATATCTGATGCACAAGTTTCATGTTGAGGTCAGTATTTCTTTTATCGATATTTTCGACAACGAACGTAACTTTTTTGCAAACTTTTTCTTATATAAATGTGAAAATATCTACTACTACTTACAACATTATGTCGCCCTACGTACTTTGTAGTATAAAGAGTGATATAAATGGAAAGTTATAAATAAGTGTACGAGTTTCAATTTGACGGATTATTACTCTTTTAAGTGAAGTTGGGCTTTTACTTTTTTAATATACATGTTACTTTGTTATCATTATTAAAAGACAAGCATGGCAGTAAAGTAATTAAGAATTTGGCCTTGAAGTAAATTGTAATCCTATATATCAAGAATTTTTTTGTTCAGTAGTGTTTTAACTTTTACGAAAATATATGTAGTTAATTGTGGTTTCAGATAAATTGACTTTGAATTCATTTCTATCTCATCTATGACTGGAAGATATCTGGGATGAAAAAAAAATAAATATTGGAATCACATTAGAAAATAAACAGAATCTGGTAATTTTATATTCAGAAAACTTCAGCAGATCCATATTATTGTTTGTATTGTGTCGTAATTTGATTTATGATATTGATTCCTACTATTACAGATACTCGATATTATAGCAAACATAATCAAGGATTGTATTTCGTTTCATGCTTTGACGTAATACAGTACTACAAATTGTTGAAGAAAAAACTGAAATTATAATATCTTTATTTGCATTTACAGTTTGATCAATATGTTATTCTCAGTACACGAATTAGGTCGTTGCTCGAAATTTTTGCCTGCAATGCGCTCTCATTATACACTAATATGTGTTACATGTTATGCCTAATTATTTCAAGAATATCATGTTGTACATATTGCATTTAGCAAGAAATGAACGAAATGTAGCCGTTAAAGCAATGCAACTAAAACTATTGCTTCACTTTCTGTAAACTTGCTAATAAATATCACAGAATAAGGCAATTTAGAATATTTATAGCACTCTATATTGAATTCAAATTGTTGGAAAATATTGAACAAAATAATGAAAATATAATAAGTATGTATTAATAATTAAAATTCAACAAATTCGAATTTAAGAGGAACGCTACTTAAAAGTTCTGGCCTTTCTATAAATCAGTAAAGGCTGTTTTGTAAGTGTCGATCAGAGTTATGTACTGCATTTACAAATTACCTTTACACGATCTTCTATAGTATCCAATCTAGTACAATGTGCAACACTTTTTAAATGTTCTCCGAAATAAAACTCTAAACGAGTTAGATCTGGTAGTCAGGGGGTTATTCAAGCTTTCCTAGTTTACCGCCCCACATTTCGGAAAAGTTTCATGTAACTAATTTCTGGCACCAATGCCCAAGTGAAGCGGTGTTTCACTCATTGAAGCTTGGGTTGCAGTTGTATTACGAAATAAAGCTACAATTTCGTACTTATACCATTCTATAACGGAGTAGGTTCAAGCATAAAGTAACTGTTAAATTTTAACAGACGTATAAAAATCTTATAATATTATTTCCAATTGTACCTGGCAATTTATTTACTAAAGTTACAGTTGTGTTTTTTGACAGCGCCATTAATGATTTGGATTTATTAGAAAAAAGAATACGTCGTACAAAGTCGGACTGTGCATCATGACACATCTTTGACTAGTGTTTCACGGTCCTTATCAACATTATGAAGAATTCCCCAGGCTGTTGACTATTATAAGCAACGATATAAATATCGGGATATTAGGACCTGTGTAACATTATTGCCGATTCCTACATATAGTAGTGTAATCGCCAAGTTATTTAACAGTATCTTGCGAATATTGTTTCGGCATTTTGAAGATAATGCTGATTAATTATTATATTAGTATTGATACTTTGCATTATTTGCATGGTCTAGTCTAGGTCATTCAAAATTAACTAGGAGGTAATTTATATTATACGTGGACTAAAGGTCTCAAACTATCTAGATCGTTAACCATGTCTTACGTAGAGTAGCAATTACTGAGAAATCGCTTTGGCACATTTACCATTAGAATCTCTGAATAGAGGACAACAATAGGACAACATAATTTTAACTGATA
>SMLS01057874.1:0-32006 GCA_004785975.1 Popillia japonica
ATCCTTCAGCTCACTTCTAATATACCACAAGATCGCTACAGGATTTATTCTCGAAAAAATTAAAGAAAATTTTTGCTTCGCCAAACTCTCTAAAGTTCCTACTTCGAAGAGGGAGATCTGGAAGAGTCTAAGTTTGAAAAGCAACTCTGATTATAGGGAGCGGCTTCAGGGATCCTTCGGCCCAGTTCGAATATACCACAAGATCGCTGTAGGACTTATTCTCGAGAAGGCTTCTCCAAGCCTTTAGAGTTGGTACTCCAAAGAGGTACGCATGGGAGAGTCTAAATTTCGCGAAACCAATCTGGTGGTAGGTTGTGGCTTAAGGCTTCCTTCAGATTAGACGACTACTAATAAAGCATCAATGATCACCGGCAGATGCAGAAAACTGCGTGGAAAAAACTGGGGACTCAACTCACAGATGGCTTTACACAAGGGTGATAACATAACAGGTCGGTGGTGTGGTGTGGTGGTCGGAGTTCGGAGAAGGAACTGGCGCCCCAACGCTAATATGCCTGTGCGTCATGGGAGAGAACCATTCCAACATCGACCACGGAAGTCTTATTCAACACAATTTCACGGGGAAATACACTAGAAATTGATTAAAAAACTAAAAACCGGAGAGATGGTTACCTACAGACATTAGGATGGCTTTTCTGTCAAAGCCACGTTGCACTATACATAGATGGCTCGAAGATGGAGCAAGGTTTAGGAGCCGGAATATTCGGGCTTAAGCCAAGAATTGAAATCAGTGTAATCCTTTCGAAAGAAATTGAAGTCAGGCTAGGTACAAGAAGACAACCTTTTAAAGCTAGCTTTAAAGCTGCCAGAAGATCACTTCAGAACTTGTTCTCTTCCTCTGGTCGTGATCTTCTGAGAGGACTGCTCAGTTATTGCGTTCCAGCTCTATTACTATGTAATTTGCCCAACTGCTGTGCGCACAGGAATTTTGAATAGGTTTTCTTTCTTAAAAGGCAAATTATCTAAATCGTCGAATTTTATTGGAGCTCCATTATTCGACAGACCTATCTTAGCTGCTAAGCATCTTTCTTCCATTAAACCCTTTAAAGTTCCTATTTCAAATAGCAAATCGGAACAAATTCTTATTCGCAATTGCGTCGATACTGACGATTTCGCAGAATTATCGACCAGCAGTTTTTCAGGGTATTGGAGCAATTGCAGATCTGATGGCGAGTGCTCCAATGCTACTACATTAGCGGACACTTAAGCTGTGCGCGAGTGTACATCTCTAACGACAAACAAAGTTATTTTCTGTTGCTTTCTAGTTTTCAACGAAGCATAATTTAATATCAACTGTACGACGTCTAACTAAATTACATTTTAATTTTCAATAATAGAAGTTGCAAAATGATGTCGGCCCAGTAATAACCTTCAGCTAACCAATATAATTCGCAGAGCATTTATTTGCAAAGAATTATTCAACCAGTAAATTAGGAAGCGGAGAATGAGAAGTATAAAAAAATAAATTAAAAATATGAGTAGGCGGTGGATGTCTTCACCCCTCCTCATTTTTCTTTGTGCGTACAAATACTTTTACGTACTACTGTACATATCGTTTAAACCGGAATTTTTCTATCTAATTAATGCTGCTAAATTCTATGATCTCGTCTATTAAAGATCATTCTAATTGCCAGATCGACGTGGATAGCATTTGGTTTACCGGTTTTAACGTTTCAATGAAGGGGATCTATAATTATCGGAGTATAGTGACGGTGTCCCAACACCACTTGAAGATGATGTTGCGCTCGCCTAGCTTCAACGAAATCAACGCCGATCTGCAATATTACAGGGACAACAGGGAATTAAAGATAGATCTGAAGGTAAGCTAAGTTATAAGGCAGGTCCGTGTTCTACATACACCCTATGGGATTTTCGTCATGCCGGCTCATATTAATTGTGCCTGACATTTTCTCATTATTTAACTGTCGCAGTGACGGGCAGATCTGCCGATAAGGGTCACCCACAAACGTGCAGCTAATGTTGAATATATGAATGCTGTAAACGTCACGTGGTTGCTCTTTTTTTTTTACAGTGCCTCGCACTGATGTTTTAGGCCGATCACAGCAAGGATGTGTACGAGTTTTATATAAAACACGTCGCCGAATCCAGTTTAGAGATGACCACTTTGGGGAAAATTAAATACAAGACGAAAATGTACTCGGTTATGAATACGATATCGTGGAAGGACGAGAAGGAAGTTAAATTGGAGGTTCACTTCGATCAGTACGTATTTAGATTTTTGTTTCGAATCCGGTTGGGAAATTGAATTAATTTGAAAGGTTACGCGATGTACACTTGGCGATGTGGGGACACAATCGCAAGTACCACAAAGCGATCGGTTTCGAAGTTAAATGGGACGCTAACAGAGATCCCAATCAGAAATTGGTTGTCATTGGAGAAATATCAAATCCAGCACCTTACAATTACGATGGCAATTTCGCTATAGAGTATCCGGGGAGGACAATAAAGGGGTTATATAATTTCTTGTGGAAAGGTATTATTTCCAAGTTAATTGGAAAAAAATAATAATTTTAATTTAGTTGAAGAGTTTTCAACAATCGCCCACCTGGCCTGGTCTCCAGAAGATGCATTCACGACAAAATTGAGCATATTATACAGGGACGCTGACGAAACCTATTTTTATCTAAAATCAGAATTATTAACCCCGTTTGAAGACGTCAGGAGAACAGCTTTAAACTTTGGGTAAATCGCACCTCCCTAATCGACCCCCAACAACTCCTCTTCATTTATTCCAATTTCTAGCTTCCGCCATCTTGATAACATGTACAGAATCAACGGCAGCGTCCACTGGCAGCACGACCAGCACGTGAGCATCGACCTCTATGAGGATTACGAGGTCACATCGACGTACTTCAAGTGCGAAGCTAGCTGTCACATATCGAGCACAGTCCAAGACATCCCATCGATTAGTGCGCAATTAAAACACAACCATAACGAAACCCAAGTTGACAGCAACCTCCACATTATGGTATACATGATTCGATCTTCGAGTCAATCCAATAATTTTCAATTCAATTCTAGTACGATCCGAAACAAATTATCGATCTAGGGAGCTCGTGGAAAATCGACGCCAATGATGCTATGACAAACCTAACAGGCACCGTCACAATCTTAAGCCCCTTCAGGGGGATGAATAAGGGTTTATTAGTCAGCAAGATTTTCGTGACGAAATCTCGAAATATCAGGGGAGTTGCTGATTTGGACATCGATCACCGGAAGTTTAGAGCAACCGTACAAGGTAACCCCTCCCTTCCCCAAAAAATAAAATTAAAATTTCTCATAAAATTTTAGGAAATCTACAAAAATTCACTCGAAGCATGCTAAAATTCGATATAACCACCCCCTTCGAGAAATACAACGAGATCGTCGGGAGATTTGGCTTCATGGAGGAAGATCGACACGTCGTCTGCATGGTGACGTATCCAACGGGAAGTACAGGCATCGAAGTGAAATTAGTCTTGGATAATTTTACCCATTTCGATGTTATATTTCATTTGGCCACCCCTATAGATTTCCTGCAAAAAGTCCTCGCAATCGGGAAAATCCAAGAGGAAGAGGTGCGGTTATTTTTCTCAAATCTGAATCCCTCTATTTCCATTTTCAGCCTATTTTCCCCTATTTTAATACGTTCGTCGCTCGAATCCGAGCGATTCGGGGGATGTTAGCGTATCAAGCCACCGTTCGCTAATTCCAATTCTTTCTTTGTTCTTATTATTTCTTTCTTTGGCAAATTTTCAGGCGGATTTCCGACTGGGATGGAACACCTTGCTTGTTGGTTTTACAGGAGTGTGGCATTACGCTAACGTTACAAACTTTGAGTATTCATACAAGATTTACACACCGATTGAGGGACTTACGGAAAACGGTATTGTCGCCAAGCTCTTCTTTAACGACGGTTTGGATTTCGAAACGTCAGTGAAGCTGGCCGAGAAACGAGTAAGTGATCATTCAAAATTTGAGCCCTTAAACTTTCGAGTTAACCTCGTATATCCTGCGTAGAGGTCGTTAGGGGTTACCGAGAGAAGGGTTTATAATTTATCCAGATTGAGTAATGCCTCGGTATCCCTAGCTTGTGCACCTTGGGAGGACTTCTACCTATCTCGAAGTGTTGTCTATCGATTCAGACTTCCTCAACCGTTGAAATTTAAAAGCAAATCTAAGATTGTCGCGTGGTTTAAATTTATTCACAATTAAACCCGGTTACAGGTAGCGTTACACTTGTAAGAGCACGCCTATAGACCCGCGGGAGCAAATTAACTATAAAGGGAATTCGGTTTTTAAGAGTAAAGAAAATCGTATTAGACGGCGGAATAGATTCGATTCTATTGGTTCGTTTCGTCCAAGCATTCCTTTCACTTAAGAAATTAGTTAGTTATTTTATTTAAAGCTAAATAAAGTTTGCGTTTACAATGACGACCACGTTCTCTTCGATAAAATTTGTCCCAGCAGAAGATTATCAGATTATATTACGAATCAGAATCATAATGACGTATTTTCGACATAAATTATATCCGAAAATCGGATTAATAGCCGTAATTTAGATGAATGACAAATTATAACGTTATAATGACGTCATTTTTTGGTCATAATACAACAAAAATGACGTTATATTGACGTCGTTTTTTTGGCTATCACGCTACAAAAATGACTTCATATTGACGTCATTTTTTGGTCATCAGACAATAGAAATGCCATTATATTGACGTCATTTTTTGGTCATTAAAAGCAGAAAAAATGACGTTATAATGATGTCATCTTTTGGTCATCACGCTACAAAAATGACGATATATTGACGTCATGTTTTGGCCATCACACAATAAAAATGACGTTATATAGACGTCATTTTTTGGTCATCACACAACAAAAATGACTTCATATTGACGTCATTTTTTGGTCATAATACAACAAAAATGACGTTATATTGACGTCATTTTTCGGTCATCACACAACAAAAATGATTTCATATTGACGTCATTTTTTGGCCATCACACAATAAAAATGACGTTATATCGACGTCATTTTTTGGTCATCACACTACAAAAATGACTTCATATTGACGTCATTTTTTGGTCATTAAAAGCAGAAAAAATGACGTTATAATGACGTCATCTTTTGGTCATCACGCTACAAAAATGACGATATATTGACGTCATTTTTTGGCCATCACACAACAAAAATGACGTGATATAGACGTCATTTTTTGGTCATCATAGAAATGCCATTATATTGACGTCATTTTTAGGTCATTAAAAGGAGAAAAAATGACGTTATAATGACGTATAATCTAAATCATTGGGGGATAAATTTTTTTAATATTATTAACGCATGCATACCCTTGAGGCTATAATATAAAGGCAAATTGGCATTAATTATTCCAAAAGCAGCGCCCAGAGGTACGGTTAAACTCTTAAGATTTTACTTATTACAACAAATTATGCACTTAATGATACAACACATTTTAACCGGCAAAGTTTCACGGTCCTCCCCCTTCCGCCCTGTTCACCCCATTTTCCGTGTACCTAACACGCACGGCGGTGCTTTACCTTTCTCTCAGAGCCCCGATTACTACCGCTGCCACACTTTCCTCGAGCTCCGTTTGAATGTTTATCGCTGTTGTGGCAATATTGTATACTTTCAGTTAGGAATTACAGTTAAGGGTAAACCGAAACCCATGATTTTGAAAGAACTCGGAATCGAGACACAGGCGATATACAAAGAAAAGTTGGCCGACGGAGGTGGAGGTATAAAACAAGTTCTTGGGCAGGAAAAAGAAGAAGACGATCCCTTCAGTTGGGAAGGTTTCGTTGAAATAGATACTCTACTCTATCCAACAATGAAAGGGACTATAGATATTGACCAAAAAGGTACAGTCTACGATATATTGGCGTCTTTACATTTACCGATGGGAGAAGCTGAACTGAGGAATGAATTCGATTTTATAGTAAGGTTTCATTCGATTACATTCTTCATAATAAAAATTATACGCGAGAGCATTTTAGAGTTTCTACAAGATTAAGAATCGTCTGTACTTGCGTTTACCATTCAAGAACATCAAAAGGATTACATCTGATTGCGTCCTGGACATTACGCCAGGACATGAATATTTAGTTGGCCTGGATTTCAACTACGAAAACGACAGTCAATGGATAGAGGTTGGCGATTTATAGCGTGGGGTCGTTGCATTTCTTTAACTTTTATTCTTTTTTTCTTCTGTTTACAGTCCGGAGCACAAGTACATTACATCTTACCACAAGGCGAGAGCACTATGTATAATTTATTAATTCACTTGCACACACCATATCCCAGCTTCCCGAAGCTCGATATGTCCGGTAGTTTGACAATTGATCAACCGCTATACCTGCTTGGTTTCAACATCAGCACGATTAGGAGCACCGCTTCGTTTAAAGGACAATTAAAGGTTATTATGTACTATTGTAGATTATTGATCGCACCTCGTATATTCCTTAAAATAAACACGGAGGAAATAACTTTTGATGACACCATCACTCACATCTTAATTTTTTATGTATTTATGGATCTAATGCCTTGCTATCTGTATTTTTTTTATCTCAAACTCTCTCTTTATATGTATAGACTATAAAAAAAATATTGGAAACACAAGTTCTGTTGTACGCTACATCGCCCGTGATCAATATCCCACCTCTGGTGTTCGACTTTCATAAGGACTTTTCAGGAGCAGAGAAGAAAATAGGATTCTACTTTAATACTCTGAGGACCTTGTCGAATAAAGTAAGTGCGAGGTATCAGTATTATCATTATGTTCTAACGAATTATCATTTATTTTCCGTGGCTTGTTTTCCCAAACTGCTGGAACTGCGATGTTAAGAAAATATGTTCCCCGCGGCAAGTCACGTACTGTTCTTATTACAGGGACATATCAATAAGTTCTTTATCGAAATATGTATCTGCTATTTTTCAGATCAATTGTACGGCGTTATGGAGCTTCTATTCTAAGAAAAATTTTAAAGCCGAATTAGATTTCGAGGCGGCTATTGTTGCCAGTCGCGGGAATATCGCCATAAATTCAAACGAGACTGAGAAGTTCGCTAAAATTAATATGTTTATAGCGCCCTTGAAGTTAGAATCCAATGGTAGGATTACTAATGATAAGGTTTCTGGATTGTTATCCGTTCAGAATGGTCCAGCAACGTAAGTATAGGCGTATTGTATACAGACTGTTTCACGCAATGTTGTGGGCAAGCAACACTTCCAATAGCCTACAACCAAGAATTATGCTCAACTAGATCTGAAAAAAATCTGAAGCCGGAAGATCGCCCTCCAACCTGAAAATAATCTCTTGGTCCACGACCATGAGACACCATTTAGTTTTTTTTTCATTGGAGGAATGATCTCAAATGAGGAAACAAAGTCTTCAGGCTGGAACTGAAGACCACCACCTCCACAACCTCCTTTGCTGCTCCTCTGAAAACAGATTTTTATGGATTAATTGTAGAAACATTCACCAACAAGGAGGATTGTGGCTTCACACAAATGACTTCAAATAAGGAGAGAAGGTCCTCAAATTCGGCGAAGAAACTGCGATCTTGCAAATATGACCAAATTATTTCGGTTATTTTGGGGTCAAACTCGAGACTGTGTTGAAGACCACCCATCCATCACTTCTCTTCTCTCAAAAACAAAAAAAATTTGAAGTCTGTAAGGACTCCCTCCTCAAATCCAAACTGGTCATTTTAGATGTAGAGGCTGGAGGCAGTTGGAAAATTTTGTTGTTTCTGTGGAAGCAACAGATTCTTGTCTCGGTTAGGATTTGCAATTACTGGCGCCAAATTGAGTCTTGGCGCACTCGAGCCAAAACCCTCTCAAATTCGGCGAAGAAACTGCGATCTTGCAAATATGCTCAAATTATTTCGGTTATTTTGGGGTCAAACTCCAGACTGTGTTGAAGACCACCCATCCATCGCTTCTCTTCTCTCAAAAAGAAAAAAATAGAAATCTATAAGGACCCCCTCCCCAAATCCAAACTGGTCATTTTAGATGGAGAGGCTGGAGGCAGTTGGAAAAATTTGTCGTTTCTGTGGAAGCAACAGATGCTAATCTCGGTTAGGATTTGCAATTACTGGCGCCAAATTGAGTCTTGGCGTACTCGAGCCAAAACCCTCTCAAATTCGGCGAAGAAACTGCGATCTTGCAAATATGCCCAAATTATTTCGGTAATTTTGGGGTCAAACTCCAGACTGTGTTGAGGACCACCCATCCATCACTTCTCTTCTCCCAAAAACAAGAAAATTAGAAATCTATAAGGACCCCCACCCAAATCCAGCCTGGTCATTTTAGATGGAGAGGCTGGAGGCAGTTCGAAAAATTTGTCGTTTCTGTGGAAGCAACAGATGCTAATCTCGGTTAGGATTTGCAATTACTGGCGACAAATATGAGTCTTGGTGCACTCGAGCCAAAACCTTTTCAATTGAGGAAATGTCTTTAAGTTCATCGACGAAGCTGCGGATCTAATTCTGAAAAATTATGCCAACAGGAGGTGTGGTGATTAAAAATTCCAACTACTGGCGTGAAGCTTAAATCTGGGAGTTCTCGAGCTGGAAAGATTTCAAATGAGAAAATCAGGTCTTCAAATTTGACGACGAAACTGCAATCTTTCAAATCTGACCCAACTATTTCCGGATATTTCGAGGTTAACTTCGAGGTTGTATTGAAGACGATCGCATCCATGACTTCCTTTGCCACAAACAAAAAATTAGGAAATCTGTAGAAGTTGGAGTCAGTTAGAATTGTCCCATTTACCGATTTTAGAAAGATTTACCAGAAAACAGATGAGGTGGTAGCAACAGACTTTGGTTTGGTCAGAAAAATGAGGAAACGTGGTCACCGAGTTCCACAAGAAAATTATGATCTTACAAACATGTCTAAACAAAATTTTGATGACCCCAAGGTAGAACTGCGTCCTACCTAGTAAATTTCGTCGAAGAACACCGTTCTCATCGCCCCGCTTGGCTTAAATGTAAAATCTATGTCCAAAATGCAAAAAAAATTAAAAATTTTCATTCAGGAATTGCAACTGGTGTGGCATGCTTCCAGATCTTCGCAAAGTGCCCGAGATCAAGGAATAGCATTAAGGATGGAGACTAAACACACTAGAATATACCATAGAATCCTTACAACAAAGAATGTTTGAGGAGATTAAGGAGAAGACAGCCTCGAAGTCTTGTGATAGTGATATTTGTGATGTGATCTGGGCTAGGAACCTCCCCCAACCTTACAGGTCTTCATAGAATTTTTGACCTAGTCTACACGAATCCTTGGAAGATTGGAAGCATCTTGCGTTGATGTAAGTGTTTCGCCAAAACTTTGCCAGCTGGGGGAGGGGGGCGGAGGGAAGTCCATTGGTGGCTTTGAGGTGAAAGAAGGGGAGAGAATAATTTGGCCACCACCATATTCTATTTACGTTCGGGAGTCATTAGATTTAGATTAGATTTTTACATACATAACTCGGAATAAATTCGCCCGAAACAGTCTGTATACATGTACGATATTGGACAATTTAAAGATAACCTAAACCAATTATTTTTTTATTATTATTCGGGTAGACACAACATGACGTTAGACGCAAATCTGAGACCAATATCGAAAGATCAACGGCAATTCGAAGGTGTGCTTATGGTAAATGAAAGAGCGCACGATATCAATGGCTTAGCCGAATTAAGAGGAGATCTCTTGACTAATCTTCAATTAGAAATGTCGGCCAGAGATGGTAGAGATAGAAACAAGAAAGCAACGCTCGACTATCAGTTAGTGCCGAAATCCGGCGGTTACGACGTTACGGGCACCCTCAAATACGGTCCGCAGTACGCCACTGTGACAGCATCGGCTAGTGTTAGACACGAATACGATTGGGATCTAGATTTGCAAGTATGATCGATGAATTATCGCCCTATAATGAAATGTTTTGTTTTGAAACGTTGTATTTAATAGGTGAACACGTCCCATTCAGCCTACAGGAATATGGGATTGTACGCTAGAGCAAATACAGTAGGGACTAACGTGAGTTTTACGGCAAACGCGAGGATACCGTTCGCAGATTTTGGCGAACCTAAACTGGGACTATCCCTAGCGTAAGTCAGCTAGAACTAACTTATCATTGCGGGCGACAGCAAGCAACTCGGCTTATCTATATCCTCCTGTTTTATTACCGCTTCGTTATTGATTGCGATTGTTTCCTTACTAAAATTCATTATAAAGTGATCTAGCCCGATTGCGTTCACCATTAATAACATTCTAATTGAAAAATCAATGCGACCAGCATCTAGTTTTATTATTGTGTCCATGATTGTACGTGATCCGAATCGATTCTAATTTTTACATTTCCATCAGGCGGGAAAACGAGTATTTCCACAACACAGCCTATTACTCGTACAAGGAATCCTCAGGTGATTGTAAAATAACTTGGTCCTGGATGCTATTGGAAAATATGAGCATGAAATTAATTGGCAATTATCAAAAGAACAGCTATATGAGGCGAACCGCCCTCAATGCCTTCTACGTGAATCCGAGGAAAACGTTCGAATCATTGAAAATTGGGGCTGACATAGATCTGAATAAGACCTGGGCGTAAGTTGAAGCGTTAATTGCTTCGTGTTGCATAACAAGTAGTTCCGCTTCTAGGGTAGGGGGTAACTTAACTTTGTCCTTACCGGCACCTAACAAGATGGATGTTGAAAGCAACATAAAGTTGTCACCTTACAGTGACGAGGTACATGGTGTTGTCGGCAAGTTTTATGGATGCCATAATTACACGGAAATTGAATATTTAGGAAAATATAGAACGAGTGTCGGGAAACTAGTTTACGGCTCTAATGGAAATGTGAGTAAGCGCTGTTATCGTCGAATTAATTTAGGATGGGAATCATTTTTTTCTCAGATATCTTTCACGAATCTGAACGACATCCACGGGGATGTCGATTTAATCCTCGGCCCGAATGAGATCAACAACTATTTAGAATACAAGACGAAGAACGATGTGACCGATGTGTTCTACAGGTTGCGTAAGCCTAAAACGAACGAGGAGACCGTCAAGACCTACATAACTTACAAGAGGTCCCTACCTTATCATAATATATCGTAAGTGCGATTTATTTCGCTTAAATATGTTTAAAACATATTGTTTAGGTGCGAGGTATTTCACCCAGGGCAACGATCTGTAGCCAAGGCGGACATTGATTTCAGGGAGTTCGGTAATATGAATGGCACGGTTAATGTTACCACACCTTTTCCAGGGTTTAGTTACACCGGCGTACATTTCATCACTAGAACTAATGCGTTAGTATAATTATAATTTTAATTATTCGCGATTTATTTACATTGAAAAATTAATTCAATCGCCTGCTCGCTCGCTTGCAGGGAGAACATCGATCGATTCGCTAATGTATTTTGGGTGAATAAAACGGCGATAATCGATTCAAAATGCAGAGTTACCAGGAAATCAGAAAGGGAGAGGGATAGCGACGGTGTAATTCTGTTGGAGATACCATTAGCTACTATACATAAAGCGCGCATAAACTACGGATACTCCGTAAGTATTATTGACTGTGTGCGATTGCAACGAATAAATGAAACTTTCACGCTAGTTCTTCAATAAATCGTGTTAGAATTAGAAGGTGGCCGAGTAATAATCGTAAAACAGCAAAAATGTTTAGATTTTAGACGGAAGCGTCTCGTAAATTTCGTCGAAAGCCGTAAAAATGAAAAAAAAGCTGTAAACGCCAAATTAGATGGCGAACGTAAAACTAGCCTTGGCCTTCCCCAGCTGCTACCTCCTTTCGTTCCTATCCTCTGTCGCTCTCCTCCAGTCTTTGGCTAAAATATACCATCTATGACCAGATTAAAAAAAGTTTTCAGCTCCTTCTAGCTCTGCTTGCCCTTCTACACGAACTAAGACGAAAAAGTTCAAAATCCATAGACAGCCCTTCCTAAAATCCAAACAACCTATTTTGGCTTCCAAATTCAGAGGTCTTCATAGAATTTCTAACCTCGTCTTTGAAAATTTGATTCAGGTCTCCACATACCATATTACTATACTTTGCCCAGTATCCTCTGCAATGTCCTTCTCCAAAAAATATCTAGTTTATTGCTTGATCATTCATCGTCCTCAAAAAAAAATGACGCCCAATTACGAGGGTGAATCAAACATGAACCGCAAAATTTCATTAAAGTGACAGATCCCAAAAAATCGTTACAATAACTTTCCTAGCAGAAAAACGGGTTTTGGCTTCCCACGGTGCTGGTTCTATAGGTCGACCTCTGTTCTTTTTTGGCTAGCCCAAACATGAATGAATTCTGTGCAAATTTTCTTGTGTTAACCCAGCCGCCATTGAAATCCCCAAAAAAATCGTTGCAAAAACCTTCCTAAAAGGGGAAGACGAATCTTGGCTTTTCGGAGTGGTGCTTTTCTAGGTTAATGATGCTCCCAATCTCACCACAGGTGACGATGTGCTTCAAGGAGTCAACCCCTTCCTTTCGATATCGTGTCAAAAGGCTTCCACACACGGCAAGACAGATTTATTCCTGATCTTCCATCAAGAAGCGAGGAACTCTCCTTGCTGACACTTTTCGGTAATCCAAACCATTTCAAGTGATTGATTGGGGACTCAGATACGTCCCCCACTCAGGCAGAAATGGGCTTCATTAGGAATTTCGTTTTCAAGCTGCACCAAATCATTATAATCATTTTTCTAGGTCTGCAGTTAGAATTCTGTGGGTTGGCTGGATTTTGCAAGAAAACAAGGACAAGTTTATCTAAAATTGACTTAGGGAGATGCCTAACTGCCCAAATAGTTTTCTGATCCACCAGATCATTAGGGCACAGTCCCAGTGTCTTCAAATTTTGTATCATCTTCCTTGATGGAAGTCTCCAAGGTTTTTTCTGTGTTCTGTGTGTGCGTTCTGGAGGTGTTCTTATCTGCTTTGGGAACTGATCAAACAATTTTGACGTAGGTCAACTAAAATACGAGTCTGGTTTGCTGCATGAGCACAGCCTTCCTTGATGGAAGTCTTCAAGTTTTTTTCTATGCGTTCTGGAGGTGTTCTTGTCTGCTTTTGGGAACTGATCAAACAATTTTGACGTAGGTGAACTGAAATACCATTCTGGTTTGCTCCATGACCACAACCTTCATTGATGGAAGTCTTCAAGCTTTTTCTATGCGTTTTGGAGGTGTTCTTGTCTACTTTGGGAACTGATCAAACAATTTTGAGGTAGATCAACTGAAATACGAGTCTGGTTTGCTCCATGACCACAACCTTCATTGATGGAAATCTGCAACCTTTTTCTATGCGTTCTGGAGGTGTTCTTGTCTGGTTTGGGAACTGATAAAACAATTTTGACGTAGGTCAACTGAAATACCATTCTGGTTTGCTCTATGACCAGAACCTTCATTGATGGAAGTCTTCAAGCTTTTTCTATGCGTTCTGGAGGTTGTCTTGTCTGCGTTGGGAACTGATGAAACAATTTTGACGCAGGTTAACTGAAATACGAGTCTGGTTTGCTCCATGACCACAACCACCTTCACTGATGGAAGTCTTCAAGCTTTTTCTATGCGTTCTGGAGGTGCCCTTGTCTGCTTTGGCAACTGATCAAATAATTTTGACGTAGGTCAACTGAAATACTAGTCTGGTTTGCAGCATGACCACAGCCTTYCTTGATGGAAGTCTTCAAGCTTTTTCTATGCGTTCTGGAGGTTGTCTTGTCTGCTTTGAGTACTGATCAAACAATTTTGACGTTGGTCAACTAAAATACGAGCCTAGTTTGCTCTATGATCACAGCCCTCCTTGATGGAGGTCTCCAAGCTTTTTGTATGCGTTCTGGAGGTTGTCTTGTCTGCTTTGGAAACTGATCAAACAATTTTGACGTAGGTTAACTGAAATACGAGTCTGGTTTGCTCCATGACCACAGCCCTCCTTGATGGAAGTCTCGAAGCTTTTTCTATGCGTTCTGGAGGTGTTCTTGTCTGCTTTGAGAACTGATCAAATAATTTTGACGTAAGTCAAGTGAAATACGCGTCTGGTTTGCTGCATAACCACAACCACATTACTTGTCAGTGGGTTCCAAGCCATCAAAGCATTGCAAGGAGCAGGTAGTAGCAAAAGTGAGCTAAATCTCCACCATTCTCCATCTAATTTGGCGTTTACACTAAACTTTTCAAATCGAACTTTCATAACTCGAACAATACGTGAAGATTTTCCGCTTCATCTTACAGGAATTCAATATGAAATAACGCCAGAACGAGATAAAAATATGCTTATCTCCGTTCATTATTCGCATTTATTATTGTGCATTCTACGTGAAATGTTGCAGGAGAAGCCGCTATTGAGTATAGGACAAGCAACGGTGGAATATAACGGCAGCAAAGTCCTGGAAGGCAAGTATAATTGCCTGTCCGAATCAAAGACAGGCTTCGATAAGGATACAATCCACGTGGAGCTGCAGAACAAGTTACTCCCTATCGGTGTGGACTACCTTCATGGACGCGACCATAGCATCAGCAGCGTAACTGTGGTGGGTACATGAAATAAATCAGCAACTCCTATAAAATCCACGGTAATCTATAGCCGAGGCAACGTTGACCCCTCGGAATCCCATCCCCATGGCGGACGGGGACGTCGGGCGGGATCGCTGCGGATCTGTGTTTCGACACTATGCGTTTCTGCGGAATGTGTTTACGCATCGTTTAAAAACTCGCGCTCTAACTAAATTTTCTCTGTTACGCGATAGGGATAGGCGCTGTATTATCTCTTCGCGGTGGTAACGTAATAAAACACCTTTATACAACGGCGAAATGTGAGCCGAAAAACAAATGGCGAATGCTTGCTTCACCGACCAAAAACTTGCAAAATTCAATTTCGGCGTACACCGCGTAAAATCGCCCGTATTACGTGTATATGTGCATATACGAGATAATATTGCGTCTAGGTTTGCGGCATTTCTGGGAATAAAACGAAATACAAATATTAATTAATAATATAACGTATTCTATTTTTTTTTTCCCCCAGCATATAAAACAATAACGAGGGATGTTTCGCGTAAATAATAATACGTTGCGGAATATTTGCGACCTAATTCCGATAAAGAGGGTTATATCTCTGAAGGCATAGAGAAAGAACGGGAAAAATTGAGATGTTTCATTTCGAAAAGTAAAATCCCATTATAGAAATATCGTTAGATACGTTGTTGATGTTTCCCCTTTCGTTGTTTCGGGCCCGAACAAGTAAACCGAGGGAACGGTGGAATCACGCAACAAAGGTTAAATCCTCGTATATTTCAACATCATTGTTCCTGGAGTAAGATATTCGGAAATATGTTTTTCCTAATATGCTACCGCTGTTGCGAATTAATTATTCCGATATATGGTGCAAAATGGCGTATCTCTCTCTTTCTTTCCCTCTCTCTTTCTCTGTGTGTGTGAGATGTTGTATACCTCTTAAAAAATTAAACCGATTGAAATAAAAAAATGACCTAAAAGCATCCGAAATTGGACGAAAAATATATAGACACACACCTATGTATATACAGCGCCCAGTGCTGATATTTATGTATCTTTTTCGCATTACTGACTACTTTGATACTTTTATCTCCATCACTCAATATGGCCATATATCTATCTCACTGTATACAGGGAGCTCGCTATTGATTTAAACTTTAGTACATATCCCAAGTGATGAATGTGAACAGAGGCAAACCATCTATCCAGCGGGTGGCGGCGGTGGTCTCGAGCAGGAGTGGGAGGGGGACGAATTCGGCAGATCTAAGAGAGGAAACGTGGAGATCGCAGGCGAAAAAAAAACCGAAACAAAAGGGACATCGGAGAGAACACAACTCATAAGCACGTGGGTCTTAGTTTGGCTTTTGTCGGAGTGGACGGCCGAGGTTTCTTTTACGGTTAATCCGCGGAGGGTGCGGCGTTATTTGAGATTTTTTAGTTCGTTTATCAATGCGTAGTATATTATATAGGAACTAATTAAGAACGTAAATTAGACGTGCTATAAAACTAGAAGATCCGCTAAACAGGGGAACGTACTTTAAGGGTAGTCGCGAGCTGGTTAGATTTATTGTGGTAATAATGCACATGGCTTATATTTTATGTTTCAGCTAAAGTGAGTGGAATTCACTGTTAAGGACCGGACGGAGGTACAAGGTGGCGCAAAATTAAGCTGGCAATTTTAAACCTGCCCAGTTTCATCCAAAATATCAAAAAAAATTAACGAGCAATATGCTCCTGCAATCCCAAACAGTCGTTTCAACAACTTTCCCCGCAGAAAAACGTGTCTTAGCCTTCAGCGGTGCTGCTTCTGTAGATTGGGGTGTAATGATACCCCAAGGTCCCATCACAACCCACAGTTTTCTTCAAGAAATCTAGCCCCTCTTTTCGAAATTGTGCTAATAGTTTCCAATAATCATGTTTTGCACTAATTCTCGGTTGATTGGAATTTTTTTTGTGCCAGTCGTAGATTTGGGGTCTTCAAAGCGTTTTTACATCACCACCCAACATATAACACTTAAGAAACGTTACAGGGAAAAATCTAGTAAGCTTCCCCATTTCCACGGATCAAAAATTTCGTCTTCAAGCTTTACCAGAGCGATTATTTTTGGAGCTCTTCATGCAAAATTCTGAGGATTACTTAAATTTTGCAAGGAAGCATGCRCAAGACATTGGGCAAATCAAAATTCTTTTGTGCCAGTCGTAGATTCGGGTTCTTCAAAGTGTTTTTACATCCCAACCCAGTTACTCACTTTAATTAGGAAACGTTAAAAAAGAAGTGTGGTAATCGGGTGAATAGTTTCTAGGTTTTCACCACCCCAGAATCTGAGATCTTTGAGATGATGAGTTTACATCGAAGAGGGATTTTCGTTTCCAGGCATCACCAGAGCCTTGCACAATCATTTTTTGAGGTCTACATGCAAAACTTTGAGGATGACTTAGATTTTTGGAAGGAAATTGTTGAAAATTGTCCAATAATGAATGTTGGGAGATGGATAGCAGGTCTGGATTGTTTTTTGGTCCACCAGATCAACACAAATCAGTCCAAATTTTGCAGCTAAATACTGAACTGCCTTCCCTGAGATATCATCTAGACAAACTCGGAGGGGGTGAAGATCAAATTTCCGGTCTATCCCAAAAAAATTTAGAGGAGTAGAACACAGATTTTCCGTTTCTAACACCTACCGAAATCCAGATGAAAATTATTTTCAGCTGCTTCCCGTTTGGGACTTAATTTTGCGCCACCCTGCACAACTGTATAAAATTTTATTACAGCCGACTTGTATTTTCAGGACAACAAGCACATTCACGTGTATAATTTGTACAACAGGACAGCGCTGAACATTAGCGGGAATATGGACGTGAGGACATTCGAAACGGGTCAAGATATTACGTTGGCTGCCTCTCACAGGAATCGCACGGTGAAGCTTTGGACAACTTATGACATACGCGATAGAAAATTGAAGCATTATTCTCGTCTGGATTTAGCACCGACTGTGTGGTTAGCCTATGACATATATCTGCTAAATCAAACTGTGGTAAATAACTTTAATTTATTTATTTATTAAGATCCTATGTCCTCCTCTTATACACTAAACCGGGAAAATTGAAAATGCTTGAAATGTTTAGGATGATACATCGGAAGCCAGGCAAATACAGATCAACCTATCTTACCCGAAACGTAACTTTACTGCTCTCGGCTCGTACAACATCAGCGAATTTTCTTTATCGTCTGAAGTATCTTTAGAATGGGACAAAGAAAGGAAAACAGTGCAAGCGGGCCTGGATTGGAAAAAAGACAAAGACCAGCCGAATCATCACGAACTCCGGCTAGATATAAAACACCCCTCATTTGAAAAGGTATTAATTTTATTATTATTCCGTTTTTCCTTGCGCGGTACCACCCGTGAATTTGTTTTACAGAACGTATCGCTGCTCGGGGAATATGAATCGTTCGGTAGAAAGTTGGCGGACTTAAAAATCACTATTGATTACTCACCGAATACGGAACAATTGGTTTTACTGTCTGCTTTATTGGAAAATCATTCAGAGAACCACGTCATGAACTACACCTACAATATAAAAGGTTCCCATCCGCAGACGGAAGTTTTCCTAGACATGAACGGCGGTATCTACTGGAAACCGAAGTATTTTATATCGCGACATCTAACGGAATACAACAGGACGAATATACCGCAACCTTCTGAGGCGCTAGCCAAAATTGACGTCGACAGCAATGAAATCGAGTTTAAGGTAAGTTTTAAATGATTTAAACCGAATGCGTTAGTTTTCGCTGAGACCATTCCGTCGAAGTTATGATATTGTAAAAACCTAGAACGAGGCACTTATCAAATCCAGCTGATTACTCTTGAGGTTTATCGGAGAATCGTTAGAACCCCATGTTTTTCGAATTATATTATCTCCGACGTAACAAAGTTCCTTAACAGTTGTATCATTTTCTGAGTGGCCGTGAGAAAACCGATATTACCTTAATTTTCTTAACCTGAAGTCGATTCCCAAACGGCGCCGAAGAGCGCAAAAGATATAATTATATTTTTCCTGAAATATATGTTTCATCCAACGCAATTCCACGTTTAAATCCGTCATAGAATTAATATTATTCCTGGAAGAAGTTGCGCGGCGAAGGGAGGGGTGGGGGGATACACCGAGCATTAAATTCCAATATAAAGGAATGTTAATTTCATTATAACGACGAAAACAATGTTAATAAATGAGTCCGTCATAAAGAAATATTATCACCCATCATCCAGCTCCCATATATATTTTTTTCGGCTCTACCCGGTTAAATTAACGAGCTTTTGTTTTAGTTAAAAATTGTATTCCTCTTTTTTTTTTTAATTCTGCCCCCTCAGATTCGTATTTTATGTTTCTTTTGTCGAAGTCGAAATGAACGCAGATACCGTAATTGGCTTTTTTTTCGGACGGGGCTGGAGGGGGTCACACAACGTATAACTGCTTTATTTTCATTTTCATTTCGTGTATACATTAATTCGGAGCTAATTTGGGATTCCCGAACGTTATCCATATGGATGCGGGACGGTAAATTTTTCGACATGCTACTAGAGACACAAAAAATGAATAATGAAAATCGTACGTTTTACGATACGATTTTGTTTTAAATAAAGAAGCAGCAAACTGGATGCTAGAATGATGATATAGCGTGTGAATATCCGGTGTGCAAATATTACCGGAGCACAGAAAAAAGGGCCCCCCGCAGGATAAAATATTACCTATGTAGTGTATGTAGCACCGCGAGGATACACGGTAATAATTGTTTGGCGCAGTCAGCAGGATCTTGCACCATCGAACAAAATCCTAAGAGAAATCAATAAATAATAATCTACTCCCCTCTACAACGACATAAATATTTTAAACCACAAAACATCAGAGTGCCTACGTTGTTAAATAGAATTTCCAAATAATCATAAGTAGGCATTAGCGGATTTATATCGGCCCCGAAAGGGCCGTCCAAAGTAAAACAATTACGAATTTAACGTTATAAAGATCCACGCTGTACGAGGCGGGGTAAAATTGCGTGCTAAAGCCTGCAAAGCACTTTAAAATTACCTAAATTTAAATTTTCATTTCATAATACACATTCGCATATATGTACTTACACACATATACACGCAAAGCGGGGAGGCGCGTAGTTTACCACTACACTGGGTATACACAGATGATTAAGTATCTTAGTACCGTGCTTCGCTTTGATGTGTGAATGTAAATACAGATTGCATGTTCCAGGAGGTTAGATTAGGCATTTTTAAATGCCACCGCACACATTAATGGGTTATTTCTACGGCTAAAAATTGCAGGAAATTTAATTTGCTTTCACGTGAGCTCCTAATATTCGGATCGTTACATTTTTCGCAAAAAAAAACGTATGATTTAATTTCCAACCGGTGGTATACGTGGATGTAATCTCCGTATAAGCCGAGGATATTTTTCAAAAAATATACGTTAATTAAATTAAAACGGGTCCTTTATTGCTATAAAAACTTTTTGATTACTCCTCGTAAATAAACATCAACACTATTTACACTGCATCTTCTACGGTCAATTTCAGAGACAAACACCGGCCGAATTGACTTATTTCTGGGGACGACACGATGGAAAGTTCCCGTTGTACACAGCTAACGTATCGGCTATATACGGAAATGATATCAACGCCTCTGGAGCGTTTTATCTCAATTTCGATGAAAAGTTGGTCCAACTTGAACTGAACAAGACTGCAGGTACGTATAATTTCGAGGAAATACCGTTTTTCACGGTGGTGTATGGTACGGCGGGAGGGCGAGGGGTTGTGTGAGAATTCGAAGTTCAGACTAAATGTATGACTAACAAGTACTTAACTCGAACACGTTTTAGAGAATATCGTTTTAATGTTGGAAAGTTTTATTAAAAATGTTACATTCGCTGGCGAAACTTGGTTAAAAAATTGTGCATGCTACCTTTATCTTTCCACCCCCTCGGCATCTCACCTCGAAAAATATTTTTTAAGTTCGCAGCCTATTTAATGCCAGTAGGTTGAAAACACGTTTTTTTAACGTATAAATTACCAAAGTTCTCACACTAATTATGTTAAATTTTGGTTAAAATAACGTTAGTTTTTCTAAAGACGTTTTTTTCACGTTAAAAGGTTAAACGTTTTATAGCGGCCCGTCTGAAATGCCCAGAAAATATCCTATGTAAGCCCCTACATCCCGACCGCCACCCCGTACTTTAGCATAGCTCACACTAATTATGTTAAATTTTGGTTAAAATAACGTTAGTTTTTCTAAAGACGTTTTTTTCACCTTAAAAGGTTAAACATTTTATAGCGGTCCGTCTGAAATGCCCAGAAAATATCCTATCTAGCCCCTACATCCCGACCGCCACCCCGTACTTTAGTGTAGCTCGCACTAATTATGTTAAATTTTGGTTAAAATAACGTTAGTTTTTCTGAAGACGTTTTTTTCACGTTAAAAGGTTAAACTTTTTATAGCGGTCCGTCTGAAATGCCCAGAAAATATCCTATCTAGGCCCTACACCCCGACCGCCACCCCATACTTTAGCGTAGCTCACACTAATTATGTTAAATTTTGGTTAAAATAACGTTAGTTTTTCTAAAGACGTTTATTTCGCGTTGAAAGGTTAAACGTTTTATAGCGGCCCGTCTAAAATGCCCAGAAAATATCCTATCTAGCCCCTATATCCCGACCGCCACCCCGTACTTTAGCGTAGCTCACACTAATTATGTTAAATTTTGGTTAGAATAACGTTAGTTTTTCTAAAGACGTTTATTTCACGTTAAAAGGTTAAACGTTTTATAGCGGCCCGTCTAAAATGCCCAGAAACTATCCTATCTAGCCCCTACACCCCGACCGCCGCCCCGTACTTTAGCGTAGCTCACACTAATTATGTTAAATTTTGGTTAAAATAACGTTAGTTTTTCTAAAGATAAACAAAACAACCTTATGCTTTCAATACTACTGCATTACATCACATTTCTTTCTTCCACGAACGTAAGAGCTCACTTAAGGTTATTTTTTCGTATAGAAGAAACCTTAAAATAACCATTTAGTGTTCGACGGGCTATATTATCCGTATCATCTTCGCGATGATACCGAGTCAATTAACGTTATTTGTACGTTTATTTTCAACGTTTAACGTTATTTCAACGTTTATTAGGTACGTTTATGTGCATAAATTATTAACTTTTACTAGATGGGAGCCAAAGTCTTCACATGTACGGCATAATACCGGATGCGAGAAGCGCAACTTTCGACATCTGGAGAGATTACGAGGATATACGCGTAGCCGACGTATCTTACTTCTTACGTTTGAATCACTCGCGCCTTCTAGTTGGTAATTTAAAATGGAGGCCCGAACTGAAACAGGATGTTAAGGTAGGTTTTTATGTGCACCGTTTTATGTAATTTTCCCAGGACTATTCAGCCTTATAAAGGACAAAAAGAAAACCACCTCCTGTTAGCGGCGAGGAGGCGGTGGTCCTTTTCAATTTTCTGATCGTTTCCTTTATTTCGCAGAACGGTATAAGATCTTTTCTTTTAAACGCCTACAATAGTTTCACGGAAGGGGCAAACAATGCACGACAATATGTGCGGTCTGAAATGACAGACGTTATATCTGCCGTTTGGAGGGACGCTAAGCCTCAAATATACCAGTTCTTAGATGATGTCAAGTAAGTAGAACGCCACAACATTCTCGAGTAGATATATTCGGCTGTAATGGTTGTATCTTTCTGTTTTGTAAGTTATTATTGAAATTTGGGGTGGATAATTAGGTTTAGATTAATTTATTAAATTAGGTTCTATTATCGTGCGGGGAAAGCGTTCTCATTAGCTAATTTAGGTGTAGAATATATTGTTTGGTAATTTATGCAGGGATTTGAAAGTAATCGAAGAAGATCTGCAGGAATTGAAGATGTTCCTAAATAATTCATATTACGCGAACGAGTTCTATATCCGCGATATTGTCGGGTTCATAGTGTACACCTTAGATGAGCTGCCAATAAAATCGCAATTAGAATCTTTGCCGGCGATCATCAGCGAGGTTTGGGAGGTGATGGGCGAGTCAGGGAAAAGGATCCAGAAGAGTATAATTTGGGTTATAGAGAAGGTACGTGATTCCGTTAAATGATTCCTTTTTATATAAATAATTCAATTCCAGATTAAATTGTATTACAAGAATTTAAACGATTTCATTACCGGCCTCCTACAAGGGGAATCTCTCGAACACCTATCGAACACTTTCCAGGAATTTCTAGAAAAATACGATAATTTCATTAAAGAACTGCACGTATCTTTCATACGTTATATAGAAGATTTATGGAGTAAAACTTATAGAATGCTAGTTAATAATTGGAATAAAACTTTAGCATCCATTGAACCAACTTTCATCAAAATAATGCATTACCTTGAATCAATGGCCTGGAACGCGGGCCAAGAATTCCTCGGTAAGTTATTTTCGATGATATATCTCCCCTCTTTTAAGGAAGTTACAGGATGAACGTGAACTACTACAATATGTGTAAACTTAATTAATCCTTCCAGATTTTCTTTACATCCGGCAAACCGAGATCATCGGCTCGGAATATTTTAATAAACTAGCGAAATTCTCGCAGGACCTCGATAGATTTTACAAGGACATAACGGGCAACGACACATTAGGCGCCATTTACAAATATTCCGTAATATCGTGGAATTTCATAACGCAGAAGTATTTCGAACTGGTCCCGTTCGCTAAAGAACTGCAGCAGGTCTTCTCGGAGATCGTGAGCGAGATAACCCAATTGAAAAAACTGCCTTCCATCCAATTTTTATTGGAGAAATTAAACGAGGTTTACGAATACGCTGAGTGGCTGTATGATTATTTTGGCGTGCAGAGTAGGTTGCAGAAGCTGATCACCCTGATTAAGGTGAAGCTACTGGACGCCGGCCAGAACGCTTTAGACGCGGAGAATAGGTTTGATCCCGAAGATTTGTCCAAATCTTCAGAAAAATTACTTTCCTTTCGTTATAGATATCGCGAGGCTAAAACCAAATTCATCTTCGAACCTGCGGATGGCGTGATGTACTTAGAGCAGAAGTTACCGATGTCCTGGCACGCCTTCAACGAAACACCTAAATTCGATGTAAGTATCCCACCCCCGACCATTTTTTCTGATCACATTTCGACCGCTGAGGCGTACAGATTTAAATGAACGATTTAATTCCATGAACATTAAAGGCTAAAGGATTACAGAACATCGCTCGGTCTACTGCTTCTTTCATCCTCGCAGCAATGGACGTAATGGTTTAGACATTTGGAAAATGAAAATTTCAGAAATGAATAATATTTACTGTAACTGGAATTTAGAAAGGAAGGCAAAATATAATTAATTTTGACGCTGACTTTTCTCCTCCTTTTCAATCGAGATGGGAGGGGGTTGCGAGTTGCGAGAAAGTGAATAGGGGGCTCGTTAATATCCAAGGTGGCGTACGGGAGGGGGCCGATTATCTTTTTTTTCCCTCACTGAAACGCCCCGAGATTGTTTCGAATGCTTACATGGTTTACGAGTCGGATAACGATCTGTTTGCGACCGATAAATTAACTTTCCAAGAGTGACGAGGAGGCGCAAAAGGTTGGGTAAACGCGCGGAGGGGGGATGGGAAGTGAGGCGACCGGCTTTTGGAGAAAATGTAAAACGCGTAAGAATGTTTTTCTCACCGAGAGACACGTTTAATTTTAATAAACTGAAATCCACGAAATTCTTAAGTGTTTGTTTTTACGTATAAACTAGAATAGCCTCCCTAATTATATGAAAAAGCTTTTAAATTCCTTTTTCTCATTTTAAATCGGGTGACTGCTTCGTCTGTTGCTTCGTTAACAAACTTGAAATAAGTCAAGAGGAAGATAATTGTGATTAATTAGGTAAATTTTGCGTTCATATAAATAAATAAATTATTTATTCCCGTTAGGAAATCGAAGAGTATCAAGCCATTAAGAAGTTCAAGGAGTACTTCAGCATATCGAAATTGACGCTAACGAACCTGTACATGGATTACCATCATATCCTAGATCCCACCGAATGGTTCCCGCCATTTAAAGGTAAATATAATTACGACATATTAACCGATATATTTCCATATCGATCCTAGCGCAAGCGATGATAATTGGTGGTAGACATTATATCACATTCGACGGCCTCATTTACGACTACCGAGGTGACTGTACTTATTTGCTGGCTAACGATTTTAAGGACGGAAACTTCTCCATAGCAATCACCTACGATGGAGCCGATAAAACTTCCTACAAATTATTAATTTTAATCGAGAAGACGCTGATACAAATAGATATGAAGAGCAAGGTATGTAATATTGACTTATAGGAGGACTGGGGCTGCATTAAATCATGATGAAGGATTTATACCTCTATCTCTTTTGCAGGCCGTTACAATTGGAAATAACAAGGAGTCGGCGTTGCCAAATCAAATCGAGCACGCTTATATCTACCAAGAGACCGATATAATATTTTTAAACAGCGATTATGGATTTCTCCTAGAATGCAATTTGAAATTTAACATTTGCACCTTCCGCGTATCAGGTAACGGCCATATAAATAATAATAAAAGAAAAATTTAGTGTAGACACCGGATTTCAGGGTGGTACTTCGGTAAAACAGCGGGATTATGGGGAACTATGAACAACGAACCCTCCGACGACTTCCTAACGCCGAAAAAGCATCACGAGGATGACGTATCAGCGTTCGCTGAAAGCTGGGCCCTAGATAATACTGGATGTTCGACAACATCGAGTCGATATTCCGCCGTTACAGCTGCGAATACGGCCGACGATATTAGAATGCGTTGCGAGTCGTTCTTTACCAACAAAGTATCTCCTTTTGTCACTTGTTTCCCAAGGGTTCCGCCCGATTCATTCCTGGAAATTTGCCTTAAGAGTGGAAGCGAAGACGAAGTTTGCAGTTCAGCTGTTGCTTACATGAACCTCTGCCTATACGAAAGTATACCGTTACGTATTCCGGACACATGCATTAAGTAAGTGTTACCCCCTAATAAATAACGAAGAAATGTATCGGGAATGCATAATAAATATAAATACGAGGTTAATCCAAAAAGTTCACACAAAACAACAATTCCAAATCGGTAGAAAATAGAATTTAGCTCTAACATTGAAGAGCAATTCAATTTGTCAAGAACAGTTTCGAATCTCCGAAGAACAGCCATTGTAAAACGGTTAGGTCCTTCAATCACAGGAGTAAAGGCGCTGAAAAATAGAATTAACTCGTCCAATTCGCGGTAAAGCAGTTTAAAATCGCCAAAAACTAGTTTTAGTCCTGCGGGGAACAGTTTTAAATCACTATAGAACAGTTTCAAGTCGTTAAAGAACATATTTAACTCGTTTGAGAAGTTTAAATCACTGACAAACTGTTTTAATTGGCTGAAAAGTCGCTTAAATGAGTTCTACGTCCCTAAAGAAACTGTTTCAACTCGTTCAGGAACGGTTCTAAATCGATGGAAAACAGATCTAAGTCAGAACAAAACAGTTTCAAGTTGTTAAAAAAATGTCTAAGTTGCAAAGACTTTAAATCGCTGAAAAACATTTTTAACCGCCTGAAAAATAGCTTTAATTCGGTAGAAAATAAGTTTCACATTACTGAAAAATAGTTTCAATTAGCTCTAAAGTAATTTAAAATCGCTCAAGAATCCTGATATTTCAGAAGAATCGCTGAAAAACAGTTTTAATTCGCTGAAAAACCGTTTTAATTCGATGAAAAATAGTTTCAATTCGCGAAAGAATAGTTTCACATCACTGAAAAATAGTTTCAATTCGCTCTAAAGTAATTTCAAATCATTCAAGAAGTCTGAAATTTCAGAAGAATTGTTGCAGAAGTTTAAATCGCTGAAAAACAGTTTTAATTCACTGAAAAACCGTCTTAATTCGGTGAAAAATAGTTTTAATTCGCGAAAGAATAGTTTCACATCACTGAAAAATAGTTTCAATTAGCTCTAAAGTAATTTCAAATTGCTCAAGAAGTCTGAAATTTAAAAAAAATCGCTGAAGAAGTTTAAGTCGCTGAAAAACAGTTCTAATTCGCTGAAAAACCGTTTTAATTCAGTGAAAAATAGTTTCAATTCGCGAAAGAATAGTTTCACATCACAAAAGAATAGTTTCAACTAGCTCTAAAATAAAATCATTCAAGAAGTCTGAAATTTCAGAACAATCGCTAAAGAAGTTTAAATCACTGAAAAACAGTTTTAATTCGCTGAAAAATCGTTTTAATTTGGTGAAAAATAGTTTTAATTCGCGTTTTTCATCGTTGACAAAAATAACTTGAGCTCAGTTAAGAATAATTTCGATTTTTTCAAGAAAAAGAAGAAATCTGAAAGCTAGGAAGATGTTTTTAATTCCCTGAAGGACAGGTTTAAATCGGTGAGAACAGCTTCAAGACGTTAAAGAATACATTCGATTCGGTGAAAAACTGTTTCAAATCGCTAAAGAATAGTTTCACATCACTGAAGAATAGTTTCAATTAGCTCTAAAATAATTTAAAATCGCTCAAGAAGTCTGAAATTTCAGAAGAATCGCTAAAGAAGTTTAAGCCACTGAAAAACAGTTTTAATTCACTGAGAAACCGTTTTAATTCGGGAAAACTGTTTTAATTCGCTGAAAAATAGCTCTAATTTGTTAAAGAATACTTTTATATCGTGAAAAAAAGATAGTTTGAGCTCGGTTAAGAATAATTTCGATTTTTTTCAAGAAAAACAAGAAATCTGAAAGCTCGGAAGAAGATTTTTTTAATTCCCTGAAGAACAGATTTAAATCGGTGAGAACAGCTTCAAGACGTTAAAGAATACATTCGATTCGGTGAAAAACTGTTTCAAGTCTGGAGAATAGATTTACATCGGCAGTCAAAAGATTGTATTTCTTTCGTTGGAGAATTTTAAATTGTTGAAAACCAGTTTTAAATCTCTAAAAAGTAGTTTCACATCGCTGAAAAAATAGTTCCAGATCGTTTCGAACAAATTCAAATAGCCCACGAACAAGAAATCTGAAGTCTCAGTTTGAATTCTCTGAAAAACAGATTGAAGTTGCTGAAAAATAGCTTGAAAGAGCATAGTTTCAGCTTGTTAAAGAACAAGAAGAAATCTAAAATCTCGAAGGAACAGTTCTAAGCCGCTGGGGAACAGATTTAAATCGTTCAGAACAGTTTTAAGTCTTTGGGAACTAGATTAAATTTGCTAAAGAATAGTGTCACATTGCTGAAAAATTAGTTTCACCTCATTTGAGAACAATTTCAAATTGCTTTGGATGAACAGTTTAAAATTTGTAAAAAATATATTTAAGTCACTGTAGAGTTTTAAATCGCTAAAAACAGTTTCAAGTCGTTAAAACATATATTTAACTCGTTGAAGGTGTTTAAATTGATGAAATTTCAGAAGAATCGTTTTAACTCGCTGAAAACTAGATCTACTTCAATAGAGAATACTGTTACATCACTGAAACAGTTTCAGCTCGTTCACGAACAGTTTCAAATTGTTCAGGACAGGCTTCAAGTATAAGTTGTACACGCGAAAGTCAATTCTGCAAGCAATTTCGCTAATTTACTTTACTGCAACTGATACAGATCCTCTGGCGGATCGCAATGCAACAAAAGTTTATTGAACGTATCTGAGTTGTCGTAATTAAATTAATTGCTAACTAGCTATGAGATGAAACGAAAATCGTGCGAATACGGAATTCAATAAAATTATTTCCCTTTATACGAGCCGCGAATGAAGTTTTTAAACATTCTTTTTTTAATCCAACAGGAATGAATCAAAGCGGTCGTACGAACTTTTTTAAAGAGTTTCGCGCACTAAATAATATATATAAAAAACATCCCGTATTTACTTAACATTACAGAATAAACACGCGGCTAAAAATAATGTGTATGGGACTATGCGAGATTTCATTTGAAAATGCCGTTTTTTGACCGAAAACTTTTCATTAGAAGTCCACCGTATCCAGGCTTTTCTGTTTAAAAGTTCAACTTTATAAAAGGGTTTTATGTTAATAAAACCTCCCTGGAGAGTTGGGATTTTGCGTGAAAGTAGCATGTACGCGGAATATATCGGAAAGTATCACCTGGAATGTATGTTTTAAATAATTAATTACACATTTTAACACATATTTTAACTTCTAGGTGCACTCTACTGAATGGTACCGCCGTTTCGGAAGGGGAATTTATCGTGTTAGAAGACGAATCGGTTCCAAAATCGGCGGATATCGTATTTATCGTGGAAGCTAATCAATGCAACGCGAATATTAGGCGAGATAAAAGATTAGACATGATAATCGGGAATTTAGACAGGGAATTGAAGACGTTGAATATTACGCGAAACAGGTATGTTGCAATTCCAGTGGATGCCCTTGTGTTTTCCTCTCGCGACCTGTCTGAGGTAATAAACGCCGCGAGAAGAAAATAATTGGGATAAGGATGATATGGTAAGTGCCTCAAGTACGTTAATGATACCTTAACGTGATTACAGATATTCGTTATTGGCTTTTGGCAACGATAACGTATTTAGGGAGCCCCGTAGCATCGTGATCAATAGCTCAGTCTTCACCGAAGAACACCAGTTGATACCGTCTTACTTTGATTACATAAAATTCGGTAATAATACGATAAAGCAAGGAGAAAAAAAATCATTCAAATTGAAACGTTACGGGCTTTATTTGCGCCTGTTCTATTTGTTTTTCTTTCCGTATCCTTTAACTGTTCTCTTTTCTCTTTCTTTTTGCATGTCGGCGTTCAGGGGGGAATGGTACATCAGACGTGTTCGACGCAATTGTGTCAGCCAGTAAGCTCTTGTTCCGACCCGGTGTATCCAAGACGTTTGTCCTATTTCCATGTACCGATTGCCGGGAATCGAGAATGCAGGTAAGGTTAAGGATGTGATTGTTTTGGATTGTACGATGAGGGTGATGAAAATAGAACATCCCCTCAAAATCATTCGAGGAGTTTGTATCAATCTAGGTTCTTCTTCTTTTTTTGTTTGGTAAATCGTGTGCGCTTTACGAAATCTCATCAGATTCGTAAAACGGCGTAACCGATAATTCAAGCGATCAATTCTACATTTTGACCTATAATCTCCTAGAATTCGTACAATTAAATCGCGAGCGCGGTTGTATGAATATGAACACAATGTCGACCTCCGACTATTACATAGCTATGGGGTTAATTCAGATTTAGAACTTTAGAACTGTTATTAAGTGAACGAAATCAGTTGTGTGGTGGTGGAGTTAGTTTAAGCAATTTGCCAAAACACAATACACATAGAATTCTCGCCGACTATCGGCATCGGTAGCGGTACAACAATGCCGTATTCGTATTCTAGTCACGATTACAAACGACCAGGTGGTCAGCAATCTATATCTCCCGGATTGTAAAGAAGCAATTTCAAAACAGTTTACCAGTTGTCAGCAGGTTGTATATGTTAGGCACGTGAGATAATATACGCTATGTATATATTCCTTGACAGAGGTATAAACGATAAATCGTTAAACCCCACCTTTTGTCTTCATGATAACCCCACCCCATCCCGAACAGAATCTCTTCGCATTCAATACAAAATTTTTAACAATCGTTGGGTAGTCCTCTTCTGACAGGCTAGACTTTAGTTAGATTGAGGCATTCTCAAATATACCGACAAAATTGAGGTTGAGTCCACAATTTTCAGCCCTCACATGTTGGTTCACATATTTTGGGGGAGCTCAGTTTCGAGTCTACTTCCTACTCGACTCTGCATTTTTGGCTTATCTTCCTAGTCCACACTTTTATCCACAATTTTGTTCTCAACCTCAGAAATCCACACCCTTGTATAGCTGGTTAAGGTCCACATTTTCTGACTATATACTTTGTTCTCGGCTTTAAATTTTATGTCCACTAGTTCGGTCCACAACCTTCAGCCCTCACAATTTGGTTCACAATTTTTGGGCCAGCTTGTTTAGGTCCACCTGTCTGTCCCCTGCTGTCTACTTTCTACACCACTACTCAGTTTTAATCTACATTTTTGATTAACCTTCCTGGTCCACACTTTTATCCACAATCTTGTTCTCAATTTTAGAAATCCACATCCCTGTGTAGCTGGTTAAGGTCCACATTTTCTGACTATATACTTTGTTTTCGGCTTTAAATTTGATGTCCACTAATCCGGTCCACAACCCCGTTTTTGGTTCGCAATTTTCGGACCAACTCGTTAAGAGTCAACTTGTCTCTCCCCAGCTGTCTACTTTCCACACTACTACTCAGTTTTAATCTACATTTTTGATTAACCTTCCTGGTCCACACTTTTATCCACAATCTTGTTCTCAATTTCAGAAATCCGCATCCTTGGGTAGCTGGTAAAGGTCCACATTTTCTGATTATATTCTTTGTATTCGGCTTTATATTTTAGGTCCACAACCTTCAGTCCTTACAGTTTGGTTCACAATTTTTGGACCAACTCGTTTAGAGTCCAGTTGCCTCGTTCTGTCCACCAGCTCTCTTGCTCAGACATTCTTTTGTATCTCCACTGTTCTCATTATTAGGAATCTCCATTCTTGGGTAGCTCATAAGATTCCACATATGTCCACATTTTTTGTAAATTAACATTTCCTAACCCAAATTGTTTGCTCATATTTTAATTTTAATTTTCAGATTACATTCACATTACTAGATTTCTTTACTTCTTCATTACTTAGAATTAATAATTTTCTGTCTATATTTCTTCCCACATTTCACAGTTCTTATCATAATTCTTTTGCTCACATTTTTGATGAAACTTCATCACATACATCATTTTTTCACATTTCTGTCCACACCTTTTGTTTATATTTTTCCAAACTGATTTACATTTCCCACATTTCACAGTTTTTATCGTAAGTGTTTTGCTTACACATATATTTTCACATTTTTCATGACACATTGCCCACTGTTTTTCGCATTATTTTAGGTCATGCTACTTCCATCAAATTTTTATTAGCATTCTTCAGGTTGTATTCTTTTCATAAACCTACATTTTGTTGTCTTCATTCTACCCCCACAATTTTTTAGTCAGTTTATTGTGTCCACATATTTAATCTACATGATATTTCTCGTAAATATGTTCTTGACAAGCTTGTTCCTTTCCTTTATTCACATTTCTCAAGATTTAGTTATAGCATATTTAGCTCACATTCGTGATCACTTTTTACCCACACTTTTTAGCGTTATTTTATAGCATCACCTTTTACTTGTTGCATTCATCAATTTCTCTGTTTGCCAGCATTTTTCAGATTGTATTTTGCTAATTTTCGTACATCTACATTTCCTTGTCCACAATTTTTTCAGCCAATTTGTTGTCCACATATTGAATCTACATGATATATCTCGTAAATATTTTCTTGACAAGCTTGTTCC
>SMLS01057875.1:0-21014 GCA_004785975.1 Popillia japonica
AAAAAACATACAAGAGGCAATGGCTTCGAATGTAAGAAGTAGCAGAAAAAATAGCGGCAATATGGAACTAAACATCTAAACGTTTTCAACGTTAAAAGTTTCGATAAAACTCTTGACGTGCTACCCAGAACAGAGGAGCAAAAAAAAATAAAATTACGAACTTTCAAAGTATTCACCCAAGCTTAACAATTATCGCTAGAATTCTTGATACATACATACATACTTGCATATTATAAATGTACATATCTATTGTATAGAGAAAATTTCATTTCTATTTTATTTTTGTATAATACTTGTACAAGGAGTTAATCAGAAACTAAATCTTTAGACCGGCTGGAAGATTTAGGGGGAACCTAGCTGTTATGAGGTGCAAAGTGACAAGGATGGTTATGTTGTATCAAGAGACCGAGTATCACACAGGTTAAACCAAGTTGGAGAGCATTGAAATTCTTTCAATAATTAATTTTTAAAGAGAAAATTAAAGCTCATTATCTATGTAAAATTTAAACAATAATTTAGGCCAATAGAAAGTAAGTAACCAAGAACTCACCAGAAAATGTCATTAAGAAAATTTTGTGAAAACCAATTTTGAATTAATGTAAAATATTAGATTAAAAAGAAATATCTGAAATCAAATAATGTTAATAGGTAAAAAGATTATATTAGTGAAAACTAACCACAAAAATTAGTAGATAAATTAAGGGAAATTGATTTTTTTCATGTCTTCAAGTTGTCAATATCAAAATTGTTTTCCATTTTCACCAAAGAAATCATCGATTAGATATCAATTTTTGAGAAAAATTTGAATAACTAAGGGGAGTATGTTTTGGATCGTCAACGAGCTAACTGGTTGTGTATTTCTCTTCTCCGAAAACCGACGCCAAGGGCTTGTATCTAAAATTATTTATTGAATTGATTATTAATCCGTAATTAATTTTTTTCCAAGCACCAGAACAGATCCAATCTTCACACGTCTATTCAGATTTACCCTCTTCCGAGGCCGTAATCCCAGATAAAATACGATCCTAGGAGTAAGGTTAGAATTTCCGATCCATTTTTTGTTGCATTTTAATAAATTCCGTTGTTTATTTCACTAAATTAATTCCTATAAAATTAATTTGACCTATTATAACTATAACTTACGTAGAAATAGTACTATTTTTCAATTATTTCAATTTATCGAAAGGCGACGCCACTCAAATAATTTTAATTTGACCTTGAAGTTATATTTTAAGTAAACCAATAAAAAGGCCGATCAAGTAGATTTCTGTTTTAAGGTTAAGGTTTATTCAGATATCAATAGAGGGCGCCAATAATAAGTTTAGTAATGAAATTATTTAGTTATTATATGTTTATTAGATTAGTACATTTTTTTTATGTTAATTGAACAGATTAATTTTTTTTGTAGGTTATTTTATTTACATGTGTTCCTTATAATAAATAATTGTGTGTAATTAGAAAATTTGTGTATTATTGAGAGGAGTGAAGTTGATGTTAGTTAATTTATTTAATATTAGTCATTATTCAGCATATCTCATGAATACCCCTGAGGTTAAGAGCTCACCGGACCTAAATTTGAAACCCAGAGAATTTTTAATTCAATACTTCATAAAAAAAATATCCGTAGATTCACCAACGTGGCTCAAGTTATTGTTGCAGCCCTCAACGTGTGGGTCTACGATACTATATTAGTATTTTGAAACCCTTCTTGTACATACCTCAAGAAATTAAATTAAGTTTTAAGTTGCTTGATGGAGTTCTTGACAGCACTCCACATTTTATCAAAAATTTTAGAATTTTAGAGACACAGTCAGAATAGTAATAAAAAAGCATTTTGATAATAAAATGCCAAGTAAAAACCGTCCTGCCATAAAGAGGTTCTCAAACGATATCCTTTGCAGTTTTGGTGGCTGATATTCGATACATAATTTAATTAGATTTTTATAAATGCTTTAAATTGCTTTAAATATTTCAAATAGTGATGCATTTACTGCAGCTATAGTATTTGTCTGGTTAGCTTCGTATATTAAATTTGGCCATGCCTAATCCTTGGCTTTGGAGATAAATTACGGTACATAAATACAATAGCGTTTTGTCTGCCTTTAAATATATAAAAATTTTAATTGTACTCGTAACTTTATACCCTCATAATACCCATCATAATTTAAAAACAAAATACGTTTATATAAAACGTGTCGTCTTCCCAAGAGAATTAACGGTCGAAATATAAAAGGTCACGTAGTCTGTAGTATGTTAGAGTTGAAAGTACAAGAGGCTTTACGATGTATTTTGTTTTCCTATCATCGTAAACGGTCGGTCACACATTATAGAACACCAGCTATAAATTATTGTTTAGTACGACAATCGTACTTCTATAGACAGTAGAAAACAATAATCAAAAGACCATATCATATCCGTTACACGATGCATGCAACATTGCACATTCCCCATTAACTGCGGCTGTGCATTGTTTCATCCGATTCATTTAAAATTAACCGCTGCCGAGTTAATTATAAATTCATATTTATAGGAAATAATTACACATATCTTTTTACGACAGCATAATTACGTGCATCAAAAGACATCGACTAATCAGGTATAGAGGTCCGCGTATTACTTCTGTACTGTTATAAATAAGTAATCTTTTTAACAGGTCGGCCACGCCGGTTTCGATTAAGAACAAATTCCTTATAAATCATAGCGTCTGCCGTACATATATGCGGTTTACACGTCTGGGGGACCCTCCTTATACTGTTGTAAAGACTGGGCCGCTGCACTCTACAACAACGATGAGTAGGCAGCAGACAGCAGCACCTTAATAAGTTGCACATGCGAAGGCAACTTAAGGTTGGTCAGTTCACGAATTTTCTGCTCTAGACGAACCAGTCGGGGACGCCCACGTGGGGAGATATCGCCACGGAGAAGTGTGTAGCGTATGGTAAATTTAATACGAGATAACGCGTGGAGAACATAAACGGTGACGCCCTCGTATTGTGAATAGTCGCACTAGGAACTCCTCTCGTAAGCGTCTTGAGGTTTGTATATTCACTCGACGTGATCGTAACGCTCTCGTACAGCAAATAGCTGAATTAATTGCGTATTACAGGAAACAGTAGTACTGTATACACAGGAGGTCATAAGTAAGTGCCATCAGCAGCACACGTGTCCAGATTTACATCACATATATATTTATACTTATATGTGTATATCTAATTGCATTCTACTTCTAATACTGGCAATATTTTTTTTTTAATAAAATATTCTTTATTTTATATTTGTGCAGGAAATGTATTTCTGATAATGATGAATGGAGTGTATTTTATAATGTTTATACACAAAACGAAAAATAGCCTATCGCAGATTGCGTGTTTCGAAGTAACAACCTGTTTAGAAGACCTTGATGATCTTTAAAAATAATTTCATCGTTATTTAGTCAGCTCTCCAAAGTGAAAAGTTTTTATAGTCTAAATAACTACTTTGCGTACCTTAAAATTTGTAGGTATATTGCGTGTTGCGAAAAGGTTGGATGATGGGACAACACAAATTAGATGTCATAAAACTCTACATGGAAAGTGTGAGCACCACACTGATAAAAGCAGGTGTAAGTATAGGAAGATAGTCAAACGTAACAGAACAGGATGCCCTACCGTCCGGCCTTGTAAAATAGTCGGACATCTGCAAAGGAAATTAATAGGATCTGGTTTTCTCTTCATAACACACTTTGTGAAACTGGTATGGAATTCCAAAAAAGAAGGCAAGTCTAAACCAAATCAGAGGTACAAGAACATCGAATGTATAATATACAAGCGACACAATAAGTGGCTAATTAGCTAGCCAATAACTGAAAATATTTTTTCTAATTAACATCCAAAATTATCATCTTTGAGAGTGACAGATTAAAATTTGTTCAGTACAGCTTTTGAAAGTGTTTTACGACCACTATGATGCCTCCAGTCAGTATAATTGTGCAAGGCAGTATATTTACTCATGGCGTTAAAGAACATATAATTGAAGGTAATATCAATATAAGAATGTTTCAGGAAGTACTAGTAGCAAAACTGTTGCCCACACTCCAGAACGGAGGTGGTGTAGAGATATTTGCTGACCACCATTGTCTTGTTTTAACTAGGCATCACCCCGAATCTAACTTCTTTAGGAAATCTATGGTTAAGATTAAATCATATTAAAAAAAATCTACTTCATTAATAATTTGCAATTATAACTCCCTATTATCTAAAATTCCAATATATTCAATTAAAAACCAAATGATTTCCGTAATATAACATTTGTATTCATGAGTCAGTTCTTCTCGTATAATTATCTCGAAAATTTCAAATATTTAAAATCAAAGTCTGAAATTAAATAAATAAACAAGGTTATGTGTACCATGTAACTATATATGAGCTCATATCAATTTCTAGAAACATCGCGTGTCTATTATTTTTGTAATATAAGCCTCTCTCGCACTTTAAGTTCGATTAGATACAAGAAGTAAATTGTTTAATATCAAAGCACTGCGTAATACATATATCGAGAACAAAATAAATCAAAAAGCATCAGACGAAGATTACTTTCTTCCTGGTTTGAAGAGCTAGTCAACGAAGAGCAGAGAATATCGTGGAAGAATCAGGGAACTGATACTTCGTCGAAGAAACGAAGATAAAACAACCGGTTCTGGTATTTCTTTTTTCAACTGTGGGCGATCTCGTGCAGCCGGTCAAAAGTAGGAGTGTTCCCTGCACTGACAGTTACACAGTACATACACATCGGTGCATGCAACACAAAGTGGAAAACATGGTGGGGTTTAAGGTGATTCATCGCGTCTGCAGGAAATGAATATCGAGAGGGGAAGAGGTGTGAGCTCTAGATTTTTTATTTCTGGTTGTATTAAAAGGCGAACGTGCCATGCGTCACCGAACATTTCTTCAGGAGAAACAAGACCCTAAGTTTACCGAAAGAAGATAAACCGATAATAATCGGGCATTGCAATAAATTATAAAAGGTGACCAATATTTCAAAACAACCTTAATGTCTTAATTATCAAATATTAAATTATCTATATATGATGACATTTCAGATAAGTTTTTTATGAATTGTTAAAATTAATTGCTATGTATGTCTTACACTATATTAAGAAAACAGATTCGGCTATCGAACACTAGATGGCGGAAGATATGATTCTTTATGAATCGTTAAATTACAGAAGTGCATAAGTAAAATTTGCACATTTATGTAGAATAAGCATTATGATTTAAACCCTAAGATCTACATCACCGGCCTCCGAGGCTCAGCGACCTATTTAATTTGTCTAAAAACTAGGTGTGCAACCCAGAATAAATGAATTTGCATCACAATGGAAGAGTTCTTATTCGTCTGCGTATTCGTAGCGATATCTTGCGGTACCTACACAATTAAAAACCTTTACTTTTGCAGAAAAGCAACTCAATCCATTGTAAATAAGCTCTAATCTATCTGCTACATGCTATGTCAATATGCGTAAATATTGCCATATCTAGAATATTTATAGCCGCACTTGTTTGCCATTTTGATTTATAGACTCACGATCTAGAAAAGGTCCAAAAACAAACATTGACCGAACGTATCCGACGATGCAAAAGCTTATATTTCCGAAAAATGATATTTATTTGGAGGAATCGTATTTCTTGTCAATAAATTGAAAATAGCCTTAGTATTTATGAACTCTGCGTCTTACGTGTACCTGCAAGGGTCTATGTAAGAAAGCAAACTGTACATTTATCCATTACAAATAAATAACAGTCAAGCTTTCATATTATGTACAAAACGTATTGTATGTACTACAGCTATGTGTCAAGTAAGTTGCTTGCCAACAACACATGCATCGGGAGTGTTATTCGGGTTATTGACCAATAACATTTATCTGATTGAACTTGCACATACGACAAATTGACTGCCGCCAACCTAAGTAACTAGAAGATAAAATAAATTAGTTAAACAATTTATATGATCTTCTTAATTTACTTTATTTATTATTATTTAATGCAACAAGCTAGCTGTGATAGCCTTGAAAGCAGACAAGAAGTGATGTTTACAATAATAGAATTAAGGAACAAAGTCAAGAGTACGTTCTTTCTTTTAATAAAATGTAATTTTTCGAGCTACTACTCATAAGATATTCAAATTCCTACTTTACAATTTGGTGTTGTATATTAAATTCTTTCAGTTTGTTTACTTCAACAGTATTAACAGTGTTTTCCACAAGAATTTATGACGTAGCATTTACAAATAATAATTAAATGTAAGTTCAATGTTCAGTACTGTATATCAGTAGAGTATATTTTATATCTTCATAAATAAACTTATTAGTTCAACGCTCTTTCAGTTTTACAGGTAACATTCCACGTTGTTTACGTCGCTATGAATTATATCGGGTCTGCATAAATTTGACCAGCATACTTTTGAAAATTGTTGAAGGTAATGACTGCCAATGTCTAATGTTTTGCGTTCTGTTTTATTATAAAATTAAAAATTGTCTGATCTCGAACTATTTACACAATTAAAGTTACTACGTAGGAATGCAAGATGTAATTGGAAAGATACTGTTATATTCACAACTGACAAAGCACTTTTTAGGAAATGTGATGTACACTGGATGGAGCACTAAAGACAAAAACCTTAAAAATTGTTTCTAGCAGTTTGCACAAAAGTCAATGATTGCAATGTCCGAACAGCGATCTCTTTCACCTTGCGTCACTTACTTAGCAATTTTGAAAGGATTAGTATCACTGGACTAGCTAAAGAGATACTGGACCTGGTGATATTACTAGTCGGATCAGGTTTCTTAATCCACTTCCCAGATACTAATTATAAATCAATCCACTTAGATCTAATCATTCGAAACTTTATTTATCCCGCTATAACTAAAAAGTAGATTCATTTTGAGCGTGTGCGTTTGTTCTAGAAAGTGCAACTACGATTAGCATGCAACAGCGAAGATACGCCATTACTGCATAACAACATGATTTTGATATATTTTCCAACGTTAGGATTGACATTATTTTTACTCCAGTTCATACAACCGCGTTGTTAAAAATATAAATCCTGGTTAAGCAGGTAAAAAGATTACGATCGGTATGCCACAAAACACCCCGTTACAATGATAAGCTATTCATGGGTTTTACAAGCGTCAAATTACGTTTACGTGTTCCAGGTATAAAGCTACACCATTCAATGGATAAATAGGTCATCCAGACGGCACAATACACTTTCGCTAATTAGCGAAAGTACTCTGTAATGAATACTACATTCTCTATAGGATGGGTGTGGATTATTTATTATAAATATAAACGTCGGAATAGCTTTCATTCGATTAAGGATGATAATAACACATGTTTTCCTTGGGTCACGAAATAACCAAGGCAAAATAAACTTCTAGTGATATATTTATATAGTTAGGTTTTGTTACCTTTAAAATTTCAAAGCTACTGGAATTGTTTTATTGCAGAATGTTTTACTACCAAGTTACCAGTAAGTGTTCGATACTTTATGAACGGTAGTGTACCTTCTATTACCATTATGTATATACAAGGGTGTGACATATTATGTGCCCATAAATTAGTAAATAAAATGTTTTGCAACTTTTTAGATGCATATCTTAAAATGGATTAGCATACGTTGTCAAGTGAATAGTTTTTTTTATTATAACAATGAAACGCAGGTATTCCTAGAAATAAATTAAATTCATTACTTAAACGTTAATTCAATTACATAAATATAATTGAAACAAAAATTGCCCAACACACATCAGAACACAATACTTGCAATTTCTCACGACCGTTAACCATTACAAGAACAGGAAATTTATGCAGAATCAACACATTCTTCACATAAATTTACATAAACCTGACAGATGAGTTAACAGCGCAATTTCACACTTACATGGAAATATCATCCCTACTTGAGAAGGCACATGTTGGCGTGCTCACACACGAGCAAGCTAATTACTTGCCTTTTCTATAGTCTGTCGGCAAAAAAGAACCTACTTCTTGCGTAACACGCGCTATTCATTAAGATATGCTGTTTGAAGTCTAAATAGGTTATTCTCAAACAACCACATCTTCACTTATTAAGATTTTTGTTTCGGTATTGTGTTACGAAAGATAATATACGAAATGAAATTAGACGTTTACTGGGGCAGCGATTCTCTCGAGAAGAATGTCGACCCTGCATCAAATAAGACCCTAAGGTCTTGTAGAATTATTGCAGAAACCGTTTCTTATTAGCTAGAAAGGTTAGATATATTAATTTATAACGGTACTATCTAACTTCTTATTAAATTAGTGCGGAGTAGAAATCTGATAAGGAAGCAAGAAGAATTTAAGCCTAAAATCATATTTACGCAAACAGAATATAGTGAACAACTCTTTTTATCAAATACAAACAAAGACATCTTTCTTGGGAATATCTCAATTTGTAAAGGACAAAAATTTATGATCTAAGGAAAATTCACGTGTATCTTATCTTTTTGTGTATACAGTGACATGAAAATCGCATATACTTTACTATATTATACACAAAAACAGATCACGTATACTTTACGACGCAGAAAGCATAGAAATAACAAAATGATAAAGTTTACCAAACAGCTGTCTTGTCTTTGTTTTGTTTCCGCCTTTGTTTGAGCCTGCAGTTTGTCAAGCTATATTTACACTACAAAAACTATTTGTGAGCAACATATTGGCTAACCTACTTGTAATTTTGGTTAATTTCTTCGAATAAGTATGAATTACAAAATATTTGTTGTAGTTATAATAAATAAATAAACTGATTTTTAAATTTATTATAATTAATGGATGATCTATTATTTGCAAATAAATTATACGTCGTAACAGTATATGATGGAGTTATGTATTGACTGTTAAGTGCTAAGTTAAAACTGCAAGGTCATACTTAGTGGCTCATGCTTGGTGGAAAGTGTTCAGTCAGAAAATGGAGCAAGCTAAAACTTTGCATAGTCCAGAGGAGAAGTTGCCTTCTTGTATAGTGTAATCTGTTTAGTTTTCGTAATTTTTATTCTTTTCTGGCGAACTAAACGCTGGTCATCAAGGTAAAGCTGTACAAAAGAGAAGTCTGTCTTTTGGTTACATCAGCAGGATTCGTCTAACAGAGAACTACATGTCCATGGCACTGCTGCCATAACAGTCAGAATTGGCTCCACCAACCCTGAAAGGATCTGTTAAGTTTCAGAAGGAGGGGATATTAACTACTGAGGCATGAATTGAAGTGAATGGATGAATAAATTTAAAAAAATTATTACGTGCTTACAAATTAGGTTCAAATTAAAAGCCAAACGAACTTACTTATTGGTTGTCAATTAAAATTATTGCCGGACAACAAATAATTATTATACAAAGTTAGTTCGAAACTTGCATGGATGTGTATTAACCGTTTACAGAATGATTGATTTATTGCTTCTTACGTTTCCAATGAAAAAGTATCAGTGTACAGCGATGGATGCCAATAACCATAACCTACGACATGCCTGAGACTGTTTGAGCATTGCTGCAGCAATTTCAAGTTAAAAATGTCCATTGAACATATGCCTAATAACCATTGAAAATCACTTAAAAAGAAATCGTCTTAATTAATCAATTAGTTATAAATATCCATAGGAGGAACTAGACCATGCTGCTGTAGACATGGTTTAGCTCTTCTTAGAATTGAAAAGGGATCCCTGCTAAATGCTAGCTCAATTTTTGAACTTTCTTCAGAAAATCTAATTTAGAGAATTCAAGTATTGTGAGTGAGCTTCCTTAATCAAGAAAATATGTTAGCTCTCTACCCAAGTATAGAGGTATTGGATTCACATTCACACTAAATACATGCGTCTCCTAAAGTATAGACTGCTATACTAAGTTGTGCAAATCATGAACACTAGCCGCAATGAATATCTCAAATTATTTGGTGCCGATAACTCAGAAATTGGGGCAAACTGACAATAAACTTCATTATCGCTTCTCTATTTAGATTTTGCAACAGCTACGAATTTTCGCGAAACTGAGGACTATGTAAACAATCAATTTTGCTCTATTTGAGCAACGAAAAACTTAGTAGTAAAGATGCCAATCTGAGAAACTGATGATCTTTAGCACAGACAGTTTTATAATCGTATAATTCGTCATTTTAGTGATTGGTTCATGCAGTAATGCAATTGGTTACTTCAAATAACTCTGCAAAATAGCTTGTAGTTTGCTTTAGCTTCAGAAAAAAATTCGCTAAAGAATTACTACTACACTTGCTATGGATGTTCTTTTCTTTTATTAAACAAAAAAAACATTTGTTTGGATGTTTACAATATTTTCATTGTAATGACATACTATTAATTATTTATTAATATTATTTATATTCCAAAATATAATTTTTTTACTGAGAAAGTAACACTGTATCATAAGTATTCTGTAGGAAAATGTGTTAAAATTGCCTAACTACATTCCAACCAAATATTCGTCCACTACAAGCCGAAACAAAGCGCGACAATTGTAATTTTCTAATCTGAGCTGCACTCAGTGTTAAAAATTCAAAGGAAACGAATTACATTATATTTTCGAAACAAGAAAAAAAATCCCAGAAAACAAATTTCAAACGGATTTCCGTGTCGTTTATAGTAGCGTGTGTTTATCACATTTCGACGGGGACCGTACGTCCTCACCTAATTGCATTAATTGTGTGAAGTGCGTGTAGGACGATCCGTCGACGTTCCTGGTCCCTACCATATACACGGTGGATGCGGTCGTCATAGAGACCGCCGCCGGTTGCGACGCTGCGCTATCGATTCGAAATAGGGGTTCGTTTGGAAGACGGTATGAGAAGCGCGCTTTTACCGGGACCTGGGATATGAAAAGTTAACCGGGCTTGTTGAATTCCCGGCATCGTGTTGCGTATGATAGGCGGCCCATGCAAAGACCCAGGACCGAAGCTCTTCGGTGACTGGTCGAGTGGGATCGTTCTCGTTAGTTTGTTATTTGTTCCTGAACATTTGGAGTGACAGTTCCGGAGAACGAATATCGCCAAAGCACAATTCTGGTATATAAAAGTAAGCGCGCTGCGAGAAAAATTTGAATCGAACGATAAATTTTACGGGTGCTTAGTCAGCCCGCATATGAATACTAACTGCTATATTTAGGTGGGAATTTTGTCTGAGTGGAAAGTTATTAGTATGAAGGGCCTTTATTAAGTTTTGATGTTGATACACTGTATGATCCCGAAATTGTAAATTAAGAAATATTATGTAATTAATTAATTAAATCTTCAAATTATGTTAAAAAAATAAAATATCGGTATAACTAATTGAAAAACGCGGAACAGCGGAAGTTGTATACTTATTTGGTTATTTACTACACAGAAATATACATCCTTCCATAAAAATTAAGAAGAACCAGTGAATTTCAGCAAACAAAAATAAAAGAGTTCGGACCATTCGTAGTATGTATTCTGTTGATTTGGTTTAGAGATTCATCGAAGTTGGATAGACTTTTCGTATTCATCGGGCGAGCTCACCTCAAAGTACTTCGATGGGATTCGAATTCCGAGGTCAAGGCATGATTTCTAAAGCATCTCTCTTTTGCTTAAAACGTTAGATAATCTTGAGACGTTTATGTTAATACTTGCGATTGTTATCATGCGCAAATAAATTCTCTGAATATCATAGTTTTCTTTGCCAGTAGGCGTCTATAACTTGCTTTACAAACAATATGGTCAATTTTTATTAAATATCTGGTCTTCGCTGTGTTAAAATTAGCATAAAGCTACAAATGAACCAAAATGATTTTTAACTGCAGGAACGACACAATCTCTTGTACTTTCCTTCATCTAACAAAACCTGGTCTGACCAAGAACTTCGAGAACTCGGATTCGCGAGGCTTTCACGATCGGAGTCCCTATTATAACACGGTCAAAATCTTGAAGCTCTCATGATATTCTACTTATTTTCTTTCCAAGGTGGAAAATAATCTAAAAAATCCTAGCTGTTATTCAAGTTCTCACGTAACTAACAATTAAATTAAACCTTTTTCTAAGTATGCCATAGTCCAGGATCGGTCGGTGTATTTCCACCGACCAAAGCTTGATTGGTTCAGGACAGCGATAAATAGGAGAGCGTATTTTTATGTTATCTACCTAGCCATGAAAAGATAAGAGAACAAAAAAAATATATTTCTACACAACTTCCTTTAACACTAATACACTTATTCCATCTTTTTTCCTGTTGCGCCATACCCACAAATAACAAATTGCTTCGGTAATCCCCCCAAATATTCTTCAACAGCTTCTTTGAGTTCTTCATCAGCAGCAAAACGCTTTCCCCTGAGATGCATTTAAAAATGTATGAATGAGAAGACGTCTGATGGACCTAGGTCGGGGCTATAAAGTGGATGCCTTAACTATATAAACCCACAATCATTGATTATTTGCTGAACTTTGTTTGCCTTATGAATTATCGTGCAGCAAGTCTTTTTGTCGGTAAGAAGGCGGACGTTTTTCCTCCAGAGCAGTTTTTAAATTTTTAATTATGTTTCCGTAGGCCTCTCCATTTATGGTAGACCCTCTCGGCATATATTCAATAAGGAAGACTGCTTCAATATCTCAGAAAACAGTTGCCATCAGTTTTTTCCTGAAAATTGTGTCTTGGCCTTTTTTGGTGGTGGAGAGCCCTTATCAAGTCAGTGCATGGATTCTTGTTTAGTGAGAGGGTCCCAGTAATATAGGCAAGTCTCATCCCCCGGTAATTCGAGATAAAAATGTTCTGTCCCTCTCCAACTCGACCAAATTTCAGTACCAAATTTTCGCCTTTTCGCACAATGTCTTCAGTTCGAGCTTCAATGGGTCGTCCGGACTTTGGGTCATCATTGATTGACTCTCAGCCCCATCGAAAGAGTTTAGGCCAATATTTTACTAGGAAACAAGATGGTGTACATTCCTCATATACAGCAACCATTCCTTCATGAATTGCTTTTGCACCATTGCCTTCTTTTGTCACGAACTTTATTACGCTGCGATGTTCAACCTTAGTTTCACTCATTTTATCAAGAAATAGACAGTCTCAAATCTCTATAAGCATCACAAACTAAAAACAACTTGGCACATGTACTTCTAACAGTGACAGCAATTTTTTTATAATTTGTTTGACATCGTCATTTTTTTTCTTTCGTGGCTAGGTAGACAACATAAAAATACGCTCTTGTATTTTTGGTATAAGAAGCAGGAGGAAATTAAGTGGCAGTATATTTGACAACTTTTAATAAGAAGACGCATAATAAAATAGTCGAAGATTTTGCCCCGTTTATCCGGACTAAGCCTGTGTATATAAGCTTAACCTGACAGTTTGCAAGACTTAATTTTATCAAGGAAATGTACAAAAGGTTACCCCACACTTCATTCTATTTATCCTTTTGTTACCACACCATTTGTAAAACCATTCAGTTTACCATGACTCTTTTTATTTCTGAAGTTCATGTGACCTCTTGAATATGTATATGTTTATCTCAAGCTGCACGTAAATTGCTTTCGAACTGAGTGGATTCGCTTGTCAAACAGCACCTGTGCCAATACATTTTAATATACTACCCTTGAAGATTGCCTCACTTCCGCACATACTTTTTTGTCGATAAAATATATTAACCCATTTAATCCCAATGGTGCGATTTCGCACCATATTATTAAACATTTTTTTTGTAATGTGAAACACTTTATTTTTATTTCTTAATGTGACTCTCAGTTTCCAAGTAGATGTATTACTAAAATCTATGACTGAAATATATTAAGTTCGGACTAATTTCATGACTATTATATTTAAAAGTTATGAGACAGATTGGTGATTCAGCGTCGATTGTTGAAATCATAAAAGTATCGTTTATAAACATAATTGTTCGGCATTTTTATAGGGTAATCATGTTTTTTATATACAGTGGTACCGTTCAGATAAAACAGAACATATCATAAGATTTATATGTGGTAGATATTTCGAATGAAATGCATACGGTGCGTTTTCGCACCAACGGCAATAAGTGTGAATCAATATAACTTTTGTTTGATTTTATACAAACAAACAAATTAAAAATGTTGGACTATATAAGTATTTTATCACTGCGTTATGCATGTAGTTTTACTAGTTCTGTTGATTAGTGAAGAAAAATGTCTCGTAACAAGTTTTTAACTCAAAAAGAAATAGAAGCCGCTTTAGAGAGTGTAATTGATGAATTAGAATTCGAGCGAAATGAAGGTATTTTGAATAAATACAATCATTTAAGCCTAGTTTTTAAATAAAATATTACTTAATAGATGCTATTGATGCTGTGTACATACCTCCCGAGGTCGATGTACTAACAGACGAAGAAAATATAGACGATGAGTATATTCCAACAGAAAATCTATCGCAGGACCCCGATATTGCAGGAACGTTCGAAATGCATCTATCAACTGCAGATGACGCCGATACGGACGAATTTGATTCATCAGATGAAGAAACTCTAGCGACGAAAAAACAAAAATTAGGTAGCAAAGAAACTCCTGCCATATTTTTAGAACCCGAATGGAGAAAAGGGGAAATCGAATATACGCATTCTCCAATTTCAAATGAGTTGGAGGATCAGAATGTAATTCGCGGACAACTAGCTGGTAAAACTCCTTTAGAAATATTTTCCATGTATTTTGATGATAATTTGTTAGACACAATAGTTAACTTTTCTCTGAAGTATGCTCATGACAATAACCGTCACGATTTCTACTTTGATAGATCAGATCTTTTGAATTTTTTGGGAATAATGATACTTTCTGGCTACCACACTTTGCCTAGAATTCCTATGTATTGGTCGTCTGACGAGGATAAGGGTGTAAATATTGTCCAAAAATGTATGAGTCGCAATAAATTTCAAAATATCAAAAGGAATTTACATTTATCCGATAATAGTTTACTAGACAAAAATGATAAATTTGCTAAAGTTCGACCATTTTTAAATGTGCTGAACGACAAAAATTTGCAATTTGGCATTTTTTCATTCAATTTATCCATCGATGAGCAAATTATACCATATTTTGGACGACATTCTTGTAAGATGTTTATAAAAGGAAAACCTGTACGATTCGGGTTCAAACTATGGTGTCTCTGTTCATCTGATGGGTATTTGTTCTATTCATTGCCTTACGGCGGAGCTTCAATGAGTCTTGGAATGGGCGGTCAAGTAGTTAGAGACTTACTTACAACAGTAAAAAATTCTTATTCTCATCAAATATACTTTGATAATTTTTTTTGCATCTTACAATTTATTTGTTTTCTTAAAAACAAAGGATATTTTGCAACTGGCACAATAAGAGAGAACCGAACGAAAGATGCCCTTTAGAAAGTACAAAAAGTATCTCAAAAATGAAGAGAGGTTCTTATGACTCAGCATTTGATAATATTTCAAAGATATCTCTTGTTCGTTACAACGATAACGCAGTCGTTACGATGTGCAGTAACAACTTCAGCGTTCAACCGCTGAATACTGCTAAAAGATACAGCAGGAAAGAGAAGAAGGATATAACTATATCTCAACCCAATGTGATTACTAAATATAATAAATATATGGGAGGAGTAGATCTCCATGATAATGGGATCGCAAACTATAGATGTAGAGTTTTGGGTAAAAAATGGTGGTGGCCTATATTTTGCAATGCTGTAGACAGCACAATCGTCAATGCATGGAAAATATATAACATGGTAAATAGAACGAAAATGTCTCAACTTGCTTTTAAGTCGTATATTGCCTTGCGTTTACTAAAGAGTGATAAGCCAAATATAAAGGAGATGCCGTCGAAATCAACTGACATTCGATTCGATAATCAGGGACATATTATAACAACACACGAAACTAAAGCACGTAGACGGTGTAAAGTATGCCACAATCATACAATACATATGTGTCTTAAATGTAACATACATCTTCATGTATCGTGCTTTAATGCATTTCATAAAAAATAAATAAATGTATTCATATTCCATAGTGTATTATCCCGGTGGTGCGCTTTCGCACCAAAACAAAATATGTTTTCTTGTATTTTGAAATTTTGTTTAAAGATACCAGTTTATTAGTGAATAAAGTAATACTGATTATAAGGTGTTTCCTTAACGTTTTATGCGAAAAGGTACGAGATAATGAGATATAGTTTTCATATGTAAATACAAATACTTCTCATATGTTACCAGTGGTTCTTAAACGCACCATCCCTTATTTTGCTTTCAAAATTAAGTTTCACGATATTTTCACTCTGATTGTGTCTGTTAGACGTATTTTGTATAATAAATGTCGTATATTTACATCCTAGTATTATTTTTTGTTCCTTGGGATTAAATGGGTTAAAACGAAATTAAATAAATTCTTTAAAATGCGACTAGATTTTCTGCACATAATTGTATTTACAGTAGAACACCCTTGAATTTACTAATTCGGGATAATGTCAAATCGTAGTACGTACGAAAATAACCCCTGAACGAAATCGAATTTCATGAGCGTCGTTTACTCCTTTAATATCTCGTTATTTGGGTTCTGTACAACATCAAGGCCACTTGTGCGCAACAAACATTATTAGGTTCGTCCCATCAAAATTCCAAACGAATCCGAGGCATCTGTATAGATATCATTGGATACCCTCCATCTGTTATTGAAATCCAATCGAAAACACATGGTAACATTATACTTGCAAATACCGTCCCAAATTCGAATATTTTCTTTTTTATATGCCGACTTCGTAAATAGAGTATGATCGGATCTGATTTGTTAAAATTATATTATACATACAGTATACCTGTGTAACAATATATGTACTTAAAAGCTATAAAATGTTCGTGATCATTATGAGAAATTGAAATATTCTGTAGTAGACTTTTTTATAGCTTGCCGTTTCGATTCCCTCTTTGATATTTTATTTCTTCTTTGGCAGAGCCCTCAAAGATGCTATGTGAGGAAATTTATTTATATACCGTAAAAATCCTCTTTAAAAACATCCTACAAAGCATCTCTCGCTATAAAAGGATTGGATACACGACCGAGGGCTTTAATGCGAAGACGAAAGCGGAAATTGCATTTACCTCACGTACTAACCTACACCGGAAGTGTAGCGACGTTACAAAACCGATACATTCTTTGAGTGTAGTTGTAAGTCACAATCGGGTTAAGATCGTCGAGTCTGCTACAAAATGAAAATTATTCTTTTTTCTATCGGCTGTCTCACGAAAGATGGCGTGCTTCTAATATTTAATTTTTTATTTCTAGACGTTCAGTAATTTCTATCCACCCCTACAGACAAATTGAAGTAGTAATTTGTAATTAGGAGATGGGATTTCGAGGAACTACGATTAGATACTGCCCATATATTGAGAAAAAGTAGGTATGTACCAAAAGTATATATATAATATTTGCTTCGAATTATATCAATTACGTTAATGTCTCTATAAAAAAATACGGCTTGCATGGATTTATAGGTATAAAACATAATTTGATGTTCTACATGGAGCTTTATAGCCGAGTTTTATAACTATTAAAATCGTAAAGTTAAATTAATTGCATCGGTTTATTCAATGTGGTAGGTTTTTTGTTTATAATCGTAAATATTTATATTACAGAAAACCGTATGATTTCTTATATCATAAAAAGAAATGACAATTGAAAGAAAAACGTGTCAAAAACTTGATGACTTGATTTAAGAATATTTTTATTGAGGAAAAGCTTTCTTAGCTTTCACATTCAAATTTCTTAGCAGCAGTTAAAAAATTTAATAAATAAATTATTTGCACAACATCAAACTATCGGAATAGCTAGCGTGTGGTTATAATTCGACATGTTTACCAAAGCGGTAAACAATTTACGAAATGATTCCCGCACGTGGAAATAGTTCGTGATGTTTGCACTGACAAGAAAGACGTAGTACTGTACATGTGCAAGCTAGCAAAACCAATGGAGCACACAGAATTGGACAATTAGATCAGGCAAATAAAGAGGTAAATGAATAAGAAAAGATAACTTTTCGTGTAATTTTTTTCTTGTGAAATAAGAGCCTGTATACGTCAATCATATCTAATGGATGGTAGGAAGATTTATTCCGGAGAAAATGACTTGACTTTCTAGAAAGTAATGCAATGATATACGGAGAGAGAGGTTTTTAATTATGAACCTCTAGATCCTTTACAGTACGTATCCTCGCTTAGGTGGTTCAACAAATAATTAATATTGTTTTATATTACGCGAACAAATCCTGAAAGAGCTGATTCTCGTCGTTTTATCCAGTAAGCAAAGGTGCCAGAATACCATCACTTTTCTAAAGCCTGTTAAGCACTAAATCTTTAAGCAACTCTACGAAGAAGTATATCGCATAAATTACTCCCGTATGGTGCGAAAGTTTAACACCTAAGCCACCCCTAATATCTAGACTTCAACAACCACCTAGGGTTACAAAATCAATACACTAACAAATCACTCACCTCTTCGGAAACCTCTTTTACTTCGCCGTTTTTGTCGTTTTCCTTGCTAGGCTTGGATTTGTCTTTTTTTGAAAAGGAGATACTTCTAAACGACCACTTCTTCTTTTTCGATTTTTCCTTCTTTTTGTCTTTTTCGGATGCCTCCTCTACTTTCTCGTCTGAAGACTTCTCGGGAGTCGTAGCGCCCTCGTTCGTTTGATCGCCCATGGCGGTCGGTTCGGCATCTGGCGTTTTCGCTTCTTCCGTTTCCGAGACGCCATTCTCCTTTACTGTGTCCTCGTCTTTGTTCTGTTTTGCGGTTGATTCCTCCTCGTTAGTTTGTTCCTATTAATTCGAGATAATTAGAATTTTGAAAACTAATAACTAATAAGTAGCTATTTTTTATAATATACCATAAAAATAATAATCAAAGGGAAAAAATTTAGATTGATTCATGTTTAAAACTATCTATAAATTACGTCGCTCTTGTTTAGATCTAAAATTAAAAAATTAAAATAAATTCAGGCACAGCTATGAAACGTACTTCTTAACCCAACAAAATAGATTACACTTCTATAACTGTAGTAGGAATCGGCAAAATTCAGAATAATTCCAGAGAGTTTATATCATATTACAGAATACATATATAGATTCCGATATCCTTGCTGCTCGTTTAAATGTCCTTCTTATGCTTAAAGGTGAAAAATAAACTTTACAAATTGCTCTACTTTCGCAACGAACTCTGACAAATACTTTCTAACTTTTAATCAACAATATTATCCTGTTAAGGAAGATGGGTGGTAATTTTGAGAAAAATAGATGTGGAGACCTTAAGTTGAAGAGCCGAACTTTAAGATTGCAGTTGAAAATTCGTGCGATGAGAAGACAAGGGTAGAAACATATACATAAGTACCACTCTGTATTTCCTTAAAACCTCAGCAGCTACTTTCAGTCACCTAAAGAAAACGGAGTAGTTGAAAGTGCTTACGTAACTTAGAAAAAACAACGACCTAATGCTAAATTCGCATTATAAGGTGAATATCATATTGTTGACTATCTTTCAGACAGAGCAAACAATTATCAGAAAGCAGTGCAACCTTAAACTAACAGTTTTATTATCGCCTTCATATGTTGTCAAAACGCATTGGTAATTCTCAAAGTGTTTGGTGTTCTGTAGGCGATAGTGAATTAGTCTTCTACTTCGGTACTAAGAGATCCAGCTAATATTTGTCCACTAACACGATCATTTTTCAGATATAATTTACGTTCTTGTCTGTATCGGTCGCAAAGATCTTTTGTGGAGACACTGCAATATTCGATTGCCTGTTTTGGTTTCTCTCATCAACCTTGCTTAAATGCTAAATCACAGTGTCAAATTTTTAAGTCTGCTGTTTTTGGTATCTCTATTGCAGCAGTTAGCATTTACAGCTATTTACTTCGCTTTGCTTGATATTTTCGTAAATTCTTGCTTTGATAAGCCTTACAACTTCTATGTTCTGGCCGGATTCCATAATTTTATAGTTTTTCAGTTATAGAGAAGCTCTAGAAACATAGCAAAAAAGCCTCGATTTGGACTACACTTGGCCAACGAACATTCAATTGTCACAATCTAGTTTACAATTAGTTCAACTAAATTATTTACTAATTTACTTTATCGTCCCTTCGTTTTTCTTTTTATGAGGCAGCCAGGATAATTTTATCAGTTTTGCCCAAATTTCCTGCAGTACCTAATTCTATGTTTCCATCAAATCCGTCTGCATTTCAGGTTTAAGTCAATTTCCTATAAGCATTGGGAATTTCATTTATTTCCACGCTTCAAGTTGGAATCAAGGTTTCGAGGCTTAGCAACAACTACCGAAGCGGACATACTGCTTCATTCATATGCTTCTATAAGTGTTAGTGGTATCAGAACCGTTCAGAACAACAACCCCGCATGTCTTAAACTTGCCTCCGGCCATTTCGGATTCTGTATATTGGCAAAATACGCGAGAAACCGTTTACTTCACTAACTTTAAGTCCCAGCAGAAAGCAGATTGGAGTAAAGGACAGAACTATCTGGTATATGAACTCACTATGATTTGCTCAGAAGAACAGATTGATTGTGAGTATGTAGATGGCTTCTGTAAAATATTAATAGGATCCGCTATCAGACTCTCGTAACTACTACGAATTTCGAAAGTGAAACGTGAAAGTGACCTTTCAGATACGAAATTCAGAAAAAATAAAGTGTTACTGAAAAATGTTTTTGGAGTATACTACAAATAAAACTTTTTTAGATTGTAGTATTCGGAATTCAAATCATATAACAAATTACTCATCTCTGCAATAAATCTAGGAAATCCCCAGACAATAAAGCTTGAAGTGAATCGGATTTTATTTTTGTGAAAAGTATTACTGCAATTTCTAGGAATAATTAAAATAATTGTGGCCATATAAGTGTTGATATTTAAGATAAAAAACTTGCCCGCTTAATTAATCCAGATAATAAATATTCTGGGAAAACATTTCTATTTGTTAAAATACATTTTATTACCTTCTATATCAAAAA
>SMLS01057876.1:0-23281 GCA_004785975.1 Popillia japonica
CAAGTTATCAATACAATCCACTATACACGCTCGATCCTTGAGATTCGAGTACAATAATTTGTCATTTGATATAATCCGAAATAGAGAATCACGCATAATACTCGAAATCCCAAAACAAAATTTATACCACTGATCCTGGCTGAAGACACTCCTTAATTAATACGTTAATACACATAATTTCGGTCTAACTAATTTCGTTTCGGTGTTCCTTGCGTTTTCATGGTACGTAAAATCGTTACAAACTGTAGCTGTACTGCCAAACAGTTCCATAACGATTTAATGAATTAATTCTGTAGTGAGTATACAGCCTGCAGGTATTTATATAACGTTTACTGCACTAAAGAGCTTAGAAATTAGATAATTGAACTAGATACTAGAAATGCAAGGCCGTAGAATATGTAATTTTAGATTAAATTTTTAAGAATTGCTACCACTAATGGTGTAGTTTTATGTTCGTCTCAAGGTAAAGGTGATTCAATGTTCAACTTGAGGTTGTTCAGATCTGCAATAAACACAATGGCGTGCGTTTTCCTGAGGTACCCAACCAAGTGAAATAATAAATTTTATCCATGTGTAGATCAGTCACTATATTCCCTATACATTACAACAAAATCTCGGTAATCTCAGCTGAAAACTATTATACCTATTATTATAGAATATATATCCGAACTTCATGCGTCAGGTGTGGGCAACACAGCCACAGTTGACTTTTAAGCCATTACATGAGCAAGGTTCCACAGCTCCCGTCCATTCCTCTCTGCCAACGAATTGACGCACAAAACTATGTAGCACCTCCGAGAGAAAGTCACCTGAAGGAGCTGGAAGATCATAATAATCCTCAACCGAGCTGCAGTTACTCTGTTACACCATACGACCAAAAGACGAAAGAGTAAAGCGTAAGAGCCCGAAACTGGGTCCAGCAATAACTGGAACGAAGACAGAACAAATCCAAACGGAAGGAAGCAAAGCAAAGACAAAAGAAGAGGAAAATTCCTTCTATGCAAAAAAAAAATAGCGACACCAAAACGGAAATCTGCAAGCTTTAACTGTCCACATTGCGAAGAACTATACAATGACCCTCCTACCCAAGACTGGAATTAGTGTTCTTCATGTCCCAGCTGGTGGCACGAAGCTGGAACGTCAGTTTGGAAGAGAGCCGTTCAATTGTGATTTATGCTGAATTCGTTATCTTAGCCCAATAAGTTCGCCAACTTATTGGGATTTACCATCACTATCTTATCCCACCAATAAGAACTAAAGATTTTTTTGCTTTGATCATATCTTTTCAGATCTTTCCACAAATCTAAATGAAAGTCTTACCAAAAAAACAAGCAACAAAAGCTTTTATAAGGACAGGAGAGTAAAAAGGAGGACTCCTCCAATATAAATAGTAGGAGAAAGAAGGTGTTAGACGAATCTCAAAGAGTTCGGATCTTCAAGCTATAAGAATTTGTCATCTCTAATCACTTTAAATTGCCATAAACTAATGTATCAACCATTCAGAGAAGTTTTTCTTAATAATCATGATTATATACAAGACAATATTTAACATTCCTCTTGAATCACGTTATTAAAACATCTAGCGCACTCGTGTATGCTGCTAATTGAAAATCTGCAGCGATATCATTCTTTCAATACAGTTGAGGTCAATGCTGCTGCATAGAATATTCAGCGAGATCTGGACACTATTGCAGAAACTTCAAAGCAACCTGGTTTAGTAATTAATCCACGTACATCAGTAGCTAACTATTTGGAAATAAATTCGGTTTACCATTCCTCAATAAATAGTCCTTGCATATTAAATATTAGCGGAACTGCAATTCTAACTAAAACGAAAGCTTGGAATTTAGAATTAGCTACCAATAACGGTTTAAGATTTAATACACGTCGAGTAAACTCTGTAACGAAAATACATAATATACATATCTTCGCTTAGAATTAATTAGTCATCATAAGCAATATCAATCATTGGATACCGTTATTTACCGTTATTTGAATTTATTCCAATATAATACATACAACTTTCGCTTAATTCATTTTTAGATATCAGAAATAAAAGGTGATTAAACTGTCTGAATATTCTAATTAAACATTATCACACTTATATGTATACCTTTGTTGATTAGGAGCTGCTTTGGTTGCATGCTAAAGATTTTCAGTTTAATGTGTTTTACCGGAATATTATTTCTAACCAATGGATTGCGTTCTGGTCGACTAAAAATGGGCGCGACTTCAACTGTAAGCGTGTAAATAGTTTCTCCTCGGGCATATAATGCTCTATTTTAATAATTACTGGCAGCAATTAAGATTTACCAGCCGCAAAACTAAAAAACTTAGCTGCATTGAAAAATGTCATATCAAAGTGTTGGTGTTAATGTTTAATGAAAATATAGTTCATAGACCAAACTACCATGCCTTCAAAAACTTTCCTGATTAAAGTAGGCTGTTTTTTAATTAATTTTCTTTCTAAGATTGAGAACACTGCATTTTTTTTATTGTACTATAACCAAATTTTGACAACTGTCAGTGTTTCCGTATTTTTAAACACATCAGGGTGACATACGAACCAACAAACTGTCAAAGTGACGTACTGTAGCGTTGTTACCAATCATAGAAAAAAATCATGGCCATTTCTAATCATGAAAGTTTTTGAAGACACGGTATGTTTCCTTTTGTTTATGCTGCCAAACTGCTTCATTAACACGTTCCACAACCATTTTCTCTGTAAGAACACCATCTTCAGATGCATAAGCAGCTGCGTATGCATTCTAACTCCTAGCTTAGCTATCTCTCTTCCAGACATACCTTCAGTTATAACTGCCATTTTACTACATAATGCACCATAATCAAATTGGTCAACCTTTGGGCTCCTAGGTTGTAAAACAAATATATCAAAATAAAGACTATTATTATTATATATACTTATTAGTATTAAACGCTCTCTTTCTTCCAATCCAGGTAGAGAGAATTCAATGTAGTGTATAGCTACATAACTATTGAAATTGACTATGTTCTGTAATGGTTTTATTGCAAATAAATATATATTATTATTATTATTAACCATTTCATCCAAGCGATCATTACCTACCCAATCAAATTGTTCTGGAGTATTCGAAGCCCAACATAAATTTACTACTCTGTTCCCCAGTGCGGTATAAGAAAGCATCCCATTGGAGCTACATCACCACCAGTCAAAATTGCATAGACCATATTAGAGTGTTTGGTTAATTTCTTTGCAAACATAGTTTTTCCTGTGTCAGGATGTCCATGTATTAAAATATTTCGATATATGCCTCTATTATGGTTTGTATTCTTAGTAGCAATTGCAACATCTCGAAGAGGGTCTTCTAATTTTGGTACAAAAATAGCACCTTGTAAAGGATCACTAGTAGATTTCGTCAACCTCTTTATAGCTTCAATAGGATGTTTGATACCGTTTAAGAAGGAAAATCTTAAGGTTTCTCTAACTAATAAAGGTATTCCCAATCTGTCTTCTATGTACCTAGCAGATACACCAGCAGCCCCTCTGGCTGGGCAAACTCCCAATCCTAATAATGACAAACCATCTGCAGCTACAATAACTTTATTCCAATCTGTTAACGTTGCCTGAGCGCCTCGCAATAGTACGGAATTCGTTCGTTGAATTGAGTGACACTAAAGTGACGCTAGTTGTGACGATAGCATTTTCTACTAGTTAGAAAAGGGTAAAGAACAGTAGTGGGTGTTTGCCTTTATACAGCGATAGCCACCAACACGCAATTGTCCTGCAGAATAGCATGCGTATTTATTCACTCTGTTAACATTTCATCCTTCTTTTATTCATATCAAGAGGATCGTCGCATTAAAACTTAGCTCTCAACGGCCAGCATTTTAAATATTTTCCGTATATAGTTTCAATAATCCCATTTATAACGTATGAGTTTGACCAACTGTAACACTGTAAAAATTCCACGAATTTCACCAGTTGATGTGTGGTGGCGCTTTTGACATCTGTCATTAGATTAGATTCTACTCCAGAAAAATGTAGATTTTAGGAGGCCTCTGCATGATGTTGTTGAAAGAGGGTTCTCGTTTCGGCATACAGCAGAACGGAATAATGTACAAAAAAAGACCAATTGATCGAAAATATTCAGGAACAAAACCTTTCGGTTGGGAAGGCCATGCCATATGTTTGAAGTTGACAGGCGATAACAAAGTTGTATTCATAATTACATATGCAGCATTGCTCTACACAAGTTCGTTCAAGAATACATCTAAAGGAAGGACGTGGCCATACACAATTTATATACAGGGAGGTGAAGCTGCTTTATCAGGGTAGAGCATCAACGCATTTCTCGAACATACTTAATTAGGATGAGACCCATTTACCTGTCGATCCAAGTAAAGAGATAATTATTGCAAGGAAAGGCATGAATACGTTGTGTATAAAGCTACAAATATCTATCCTGAGGGGATGGAAGGCGGTCCCCCAGATTTTGAAGATTGGTTCTTCAAAATCATACTTCCAAAGAAAGACTAGGCCCAAGCTACTGATTGGTGACAACCTTGCCAGTCACCTCAGGCTTAAAGTTATCACGTCATATGAAAACAACGATATTAGATTCGTCATGCAAGACGTTCAGTTAGCCACGGAAATTTGGACGCTAGATTCTATTGTTACCTTGAACGTTTTCTGAATCTACATACCTACATATATCCGGTTTGCAATAGAAGCAATGAGTAAAGGTTTTAGCTTCTTCTGAATATATATGAAACAGAAAAAAAACCAGTCAGAGATAAAGACAAGATCTACAATAGACTAACAAAGTTTGAAAAAAATAATTTTTATCTCAAAATTAACCGAGTATGATGACGTCCCAATAAAAGATTTGCAAAATTTTCATTTAGAAGTGATATAATTCAATATTGCTAAGTATGACTAATATAACATTCAAAAAATGCTATTATCAACTAGATCTATTTAATAATAATACTAGATGATACTAAGGTGGATCTATTTTGCTGAACCCTGTATAAATTCAAATATTACCAGACTAAAACTAATCTAAAATACGTACATATATACAAGACCAAAAATTCTTATACCAATTTATACGATATTTACAATGAATTATACCTTAAACTATACAACTACTTTACTTTCTAAACAACAATAACCAAGCATTAAAACACATCCACGAAGAAAATATACATACCTAGGTCTGGCTATAGCCGAATACATTCGATCGAGTTCCAACAAAGTCTTCAGCATATCTTCAGTTTGAGGACTGGGCGCTGCTTTCGTCCAATTACTTTCCATGAGGATTACTGCGAGTAATGCTAACAACCAGAAACTGGACGATTTCATCTTTATTGCGTTGAGGTTACTTAATTTTTTTCTTCGTTGGGGGGCTGTCGTAGATGTCTACTATTTCACGACCGTTGAGACTGGAATCAAGGAGAAAAATTATTTCTAAACAGTCAGCGATTATAAAAGATAATCCGCCATTCTTGGTGCAATCTTCTCGCGTGAAAATTTTTAATAGGTTATGAAGCGGCGAAAGAATGCTAATGAAATGCTTAATTTCATTAGATGTTTCAAGCGGACATTAGCTTATGAATACAAATTAGTTTATTACGGCGGTGGAAATTTAAAGAAAAATGAATTTCTAAAGCGATGCGACAAAACTGTGCATTGAAATTGGAAACTGTGTGTTAAAAGACTTCATTCGCTCAAGAAATACAAAACCTCGTATTATAAATTTTACTTGCTTTATCAGGAATTGATAGAATTAAATATCCAAGAATGCTTCGCAATATTTAGAAATATTTCACGGGATAACTCGACAGAAAAAAGCTACCTCTTCCATTATCAAATCTATATTATCGAGATGTTTCGATCTCTTATCCACCAAGACGTTACAATGAACGAAACTGTCAAATTGTACCGTTTCGATTACAAGAAGGGCCCATATATTCCTTATATCTCGTTGTGGAAAATCTAAAATACGTCATTTCATATTTATCTCAATTCCGCGAGACCTCACATGGAATTTATAGTCATTGTATTCGACAGGTCACTCCTAATATAATAGAAATTCACATTTCATTGCATCTACAAAATAAGATTGTGTTCAGATATTGCTGGTGTTGTTATAAGAGAAAAAATTAATTACGTTGACAAAAAAAATTAAAAAAGCAATCCAAAAAGTTGAAATATACACAGCTTTTTGTCATAAATCGAGTGGTTATGTTATGTATGGTCATTTTATAAACATAACCTCTCAACATAAATTGACGTTTTAATATTACTATTACACCTTATTCCAAAAAGATGAAGACAAAATTCTGAACGGACCGTCTAACATTTATTTTTTGCTATCAATAATTGTTAAATATCCTGAATTTGTTGACAACAATACTTTCATATTTACGTTCACATACTGTAACTACGTCATTTACTATTCTGTTCCGTTATCTGTGGATTTATCTCTAAATTGTCTAAATAATCGATATACAATAGAACAATTTATTTTACCAATTACAGGTTGTAATCTGGGCTGGTAATCTGTTCAGAATTGTAGTTTTCTCTGTTTGAAATAAGGTGGTAGATTGAAGTGGCGCACTATATTCCTGTTTTTCTTGCAATATTACCTCAAAAACGTTAAAATAGCGTTAAACTGTTATTATAACAGTTCAATTTCACTTAGAGAATGTTTACAATTTCCATTAAAATATCTAACTACTCTTTTCTTTACAGTCACTTTTAACACTATAAAAAATATTCTAATGTCAATGAAAAGTACCTACCGATTAGATACAATAGTTATTAACCTAATACACATATTTTCTCAGCAAAATTAATTATTTAGAACCTTTAAATCGTTACAGTACTTATTTATTTTATATAGAAAACGTAACCTCAATGATAACTGTCAATTGTATGAAACGTCAAAATCAAACTAGGAAAACATCATGGTGGTCGTCTAACTTCCACACTCTGCCGATAAACGTCAAGTTATAAATACATATTAAAAAAATGCAGTTGATAATAATGTTATAATAATGTTATAATAATGTTATCCAATCGTGTGACATAATGGGCTGACTGGGGCTGACGTTACGTAACTTTTTCATTATTTTTATGTTGGTTCTTTGATCTTCAGCTTTGTGAACATACAAAACTGTCTGTAATCGATGAGTAGAAACGCACGTTTATTAAAATGGTGCCATTTGTGATATGTTCTAGCCAATCGTAGAAAAAATTCTTTTGGGGACAAGTTAAGACAAAAATATTCTCAAACAACCAGTAGTAGTACAGAGTACAGAGCCTTCATTTAGAACGAAACCCACGTGCTCTCTGACGAAAATGACGTAAATAATATGTTGGTAAAACAAGAAATATCCCTAAACTATCTAACCGGCCTAACCTTGAAAATTTAAAACGCAGAGTAAATATTTGTTTATATAATAACTGAAACTACTTTCCACATTTATTATAACTATTTTTCCGTTACTTATTGTTAGTTGTGATTATTTACAATTTCAACCTAATCTGTAAAATTTTAATTGTCAGTACATACACCGTGTCCATAAATGTTTGAAGCTGACAGTTACTGTCAAATTTTGATTAAGTTTGTAACACTACATTTGATTTCAATCGCAAGAATTGTCATTAGCGTCCCACGCGGTACTTAGTTACTTTAAGAATAATTATTAAAGTGGTATTTTAAAATCATCCTTTTGGAAACGTTTATTGCTAATAAACAATACAAGGAAAAGTTAAAACGAAGTCGAAAATTGAACAGAAAACCTATACTAAAACCCAACGAAAATACAGACGTGCGACTATGGCCATAGAAGAATAAACCAACTGACATTCTCAGGGTGGTAAACTTTAAGCACAGATATTGCATACATTTTGACAGACGTCAGCTTCAAACATTTACGGACACGCGATATATGTAAATAAAAAGTTCTGGGGGAATTTTATTTTTTAAAATATGTATTACCATACTGTTAAATGGGTTGCTTATCTAAAAGAGGTCACGCGGGTTTCGGTATTAAATGAAAGCCCTTTATCTACATGCCAAAAGAAAATCCTGGAAATGAAGTAACGTCAATACTATTGGAAATGTCAATACTATATGCAAATTACGTTCGTAAAAAGGTGTATTCTTAATGATTCGTATCATTAGCAATATAAACTATGGCGTAAACCTTTAAGTATTAGACAAAATTCCTAATATTTACACGTAGTCCAGAACCCATAATACCATATAACCATGTTTTCCTAGTTATTTTTGTCGATAGGCATGGTGTTTACAGAATAAATTAATTTAATTCCATATGTTGTTTAATTAACCTATAAATCGTTCTAAATCACCATACTTTATATTAGTAGTGCGTTTGGCAACGTTACTCGTAATTGTCGACATAATATGATTGGTTATGCTCATGCTGCAAATGACAGTTAAAATGGGAGCCTGATTCTGCAGGTTTACCATTTTTTGTACAGAATCACCCGAAAAATTATCTCAACCATCTTTAAAAATACCAACCTACTAATGTGAATAATTTGAAAAATATAAAAAAGAATTGCATAGATAAAAACAATTTAAAACTAGAATATCTCACAGTACCAATAACTGCCAGAGAAAATGAATACAACAAGAAGCGTGAAATGCTAAACAGACTTTGATAAAGACTAGAACTAAACGTAGACAAGCTGTTATGGCGAAGTGGGAGCACAATAATGGAGTATGACAATACAACTGTGACAGCGCATATCAGTACAACCAACACGTAAATGACTGAAAAATAACTGTCAAAAATATTGACGCAATTTGACAAAAAAAAACAAATTACAAAAAATTGTTGAAATGCAAAAACTTGTATCGTGAAACGTTCTCTATCTCTTTACAGAGTACCTATATTTCTATATAAAATCTTTAATTTGCTTACGTTTTCTCAATAACTTCAGTTCAGATTTGAATATTTTTTTATTATTATTTCCTTTTAAAACCAACACATTTGACATTTCATAGTACAATTTTAATTAAAGTTAGTTGCCGTAAAAGTCATATCAGTCAAAAGAACAAAAAATTGGTGGTATCAAACGTCAAAGAAATCACTTTTGCTATTAAAACTCCACTTTCGTGCAATTTTACTATACGATAAAAATAAACTGACAGGAACACGTAAAATATGATTTCATATACCCGTCTGGATTTCGATGAGAGCAAAATAAAAGTAGCTCTTTTCGTGGTTTGTTAAATACGGCTTAAGTATCAGCTAGTGTCATTCTTTTAAAACTGCTATTATCCGACTTGTAGTTCGGGTTTGAGCTCATACATAAGGCAAATTTGTGCGAAATATCAGTATCTTTGTGTTACAATAATTTAAGATACCGTAGCATTTTAGCGACTGATACCATTAGCGGGGAATATATTATGACGTTATCATTACGTTCTACAAATATGACAAAATACAAACCACGAGTAACCCAAGTGCGGCGAGCTGGTTTACTTGCGGTATGTTTACATCGCATATTATTGGACATGTATGTATTACAATAACATAACCTCTCTAAAGCTTTTCTTGTGTTGATTACCGGTTAATGAAAATTATGGAGAAAAATACAAAATTACTCGAAATTTCCCTAAATTAGAAATTTCCCTAAATTACAAGGGAAACGATATAAAATCGTATGTAGATGAAGATACAGCAAATATTCTGTTGAACGGTAAATATGGTAATTATTATTAACTAAGTAGACACAGAATTTTTAAGTATATATTTTTCTGTATTCATAAAGAGTAATACGATTTTTAAATCTTCGTCTCATGATTAGGTATATCGAACTAACGAGCGAATACAACACACAATACCTAACCTACCTATACTTATTAAATATAACCTACAAAACACAATGACAATCTAACTGAAACATTTTAGCGACAAAGGTGAAATTTAGAAGAATTTTAAATTTATACAAAGTGACAGGTAACAAGACGTAACCGCTCCTAACCATGCCGGTATGAGTAGGTATCTCGCAAAAATTTACCTTTCTGACTTCAACTCGTGATTTTGACGTAAATGTCATTATAAATATGTCAAAACCGCGGACTCAAACCACGAAACGATTTCAAACGCCGACGATAAGAAAGCTGTCAATTTTCGAAAAACTTTTTATCAAAATTTTGAAATAGCAAGAAACGTACGTTGTACGATAGATGTGTTAAAATGCTATTTTATTTTGCTCGTAACTTGCTCTCATCATTAACAGTCGTGTTGCAAACCGTCGCTGCCAACTGCAAATCAATTCAATCTCCTAAATATTTAAACAGAGTAAAGTAATCAATAAATAGGTTAGGCATCAAAAATTGTAAAAATCATAAAGGTTATGTACTAGTTGAAGTTTTATTAATAGTAATTTAATAAAAGGTAAGCATAAGTTGTTACACAATTTAATCTTAAAAGTATTTTATGTATATACAATTTGTTCATAAATGATATACAGATTGGTACTGGCAAACGAAGAATTTCTTACAGTAATTTTAAAATTGTGAAGTTTTACTTTATTGGATTAAAATACCTTCAATAGCTCTCAAAAAAACAGGATTTTATAATACCCAAAACAACTTCATGAAAAAGCAACAACGAACAAGAACCAATACGAATTCTAGATCAAAAATAGACAAGAACGTGACATAAACAATATGACAACCGATAAATTTCTAATTTCGCGCCTATAATTTGACCTTGATCTCAAACATCTATCAACACATGTTATGTACACCGTCAATTTTTTTAACTAGTAAAATGATAAGTTGAAAGTCATCGCAGCAACGTCAACTGTTGCAAATTAAACATGTCAATTTTCTGTGCTTTTCGAACCCGAACATTCTAAAGATGTAAGCACATGTCATAAGACTATTTGTCCACGAGTTCTGTCGTATCTCAATTACCATACGACGTATGCGAAATTATTCCGCCATATATCCATACATTCGTTATATAAAACGATAAAAAAAATAACATTTTTTTTAATCATATATTTTTTACGCCTTGTCTATTTTCCGATACATCATTACAAAACCTCCTGACACATATTCGACGACAAATATGCATATTAATCAAAAGATAAATGAAACAACAAGTGAAGCGTATATGTTTTCTATATACTTTGACAGAATCAAACCGAAATTGGCTTCGAGATATGAAAAACAGGCAAGATCAGCCAACTCGCAAAGCAATCACTTCCAGATATAAAATATGCAGATACAGGATTAGCTTTCATGGTTAGATATAAGTAGTTAGGGATTTTTGCTTCATCGTTGTTATGAATACAAGCTCTAATTACACCATTTATTGCGATTGAAGCGATTAAAGCGATTTGATTATATTCGTTGTACTGGATTGATCTCCTCAAAACTAATTTGGCAACGCAATTATTTTTTCTAGAAATTCTGGTTTGAAGATTATGTAACTTCAGATTTATTTCAATTATTTTATTAAGCTTTATTTAATGAATCTTTTGTTCTGTTTATTTCTGGAAAAGTAACTTAGGTAATTAAATTATACATGCTAAAAATATATGCTGCAGATGTCGGCGTATACAATCGCATATGTTGTTATAATTAATGTTATTCCAGGCTTGCTTAATAATAATAAAACGACAATATTGTTCTGCTTCGCAGAGAAGAGCAAAAAATATTGATCGATCTGTTATTAAGCGTAAAATCACCTTAATAAGCTTGATTACGTAAATATATGATTAAAATAAATATATCTAGGTACCATGATGAGTATTCAGAAATACAAGCTGGGCACTTCAATTAAAATGGAAGCTGGATTTGTTCGAGTATAATCGCTAAGATAAGGGGAATAGGGGATAATTTACGCTTGTGATTATTAAGATTTTGTTTGGTTTAATTGAGATATTCAAATACCAACAAAAAAGCTACATATATCTCTGATATAAGAACGTGAGTGTAGGCAGATATCAATGTCATTAGTTACAAAGGAAATATTGGCTAAACTGAGCTTATTATTACATTTCAGCATAAACGTTATACAGCGGCGCGAAGAATTTGCATATCTACGTGCAAATGGTATACGAAATTTTGCCAACCCAACTTGGGATTTGGAGAGGCATTTTGGCAAAGTATAAAATAAAGCGTGTACATACATATCGTCTTGGAAGAACTGCTTGATGACATAAATCCAAAATATGCAGAAATTTGTGCCTCCTCGTGCAAATGGTAGAGACGTATTTTGACTAAGTATAAAATGAACCATCCACACAGTTCTAGAAAAACTACTTAATAATAATAATAATAAATGCCTTTATTTCCCAATTTAAGAGTACAACTCAATACAATAAAACAAGAATCATGGAAAATCATAAGGAGCAGTTCAGATGATCGACTAAAGCCGTTCCCTGCTCTTCCACTTAACCCTTGACATTACAAAATAAAACTGACCAAAATATTTACCTAATAACTAATAGAAACAAAAAAGAGAAGTACAATAACTCAAAAGTAGAAATTATAATAATACCACTTAAATGAATAAATCACTGACGCGAGAACAAAAAATTGAAAATTTCACACCTGAATGCCGGCAAATATTTGGTCTTAAAACTTTCAGGTAATGGATTGCAGAACGAGTAGATGCTATAGGTACGAGAACGACCTATTAAACATGGCTGTCTTATGGGGAGGCGGTGCAATTAGATTTCTATTCCTTACATTAATATTATGCACATCAGAACGATATCTTATTTTGTTGTATAAGTACGCAGGACTCCGATGCAATATACTAGTATGATACAGGACCAGAGATTGAAAAGTAACTCTGTTGCTCATATTGAGCCATCGCAACTCTCCCAGCCTATAAGTTATGCTATCATATTTACGTATGCAGAATATATGTATACGGCATGCATGCATTTTGTACCATATGCATCCTACCAGCACTCACGGCATCTACACAAGGAGCATTTGAGCAGTTTTTGACGGATTTAGAATCAACGAATGACACGCAGAAGAAGAGTCAAACGCCGCCCAAACGAGGTGTAAGTGATTTTATGGTTATGTGTATCAAGAAAATGTTTATAGTATCTATAGTTTGTTTTTTAATAAGGAGACTAAATCCATAATAGCCCGTCAAAATATAGGCTTACGATTAGTTTGTTAGCGGTCATGTTTACACTGCCAAAATTTGGTATTTTAGGGACGCCATATTGTATAGACACAGCTCAATTAATAGTCGATTGTCCTCAACGTGAATAAAGAACAGAATAATTTTGCCAATAGCCGAAAAAAGATGCACGTCCATAACCAAGTTTCAACGTGTAACAACCCCTCCACATTCCTCCACAACGTTTTTGCTGTTCTCAATAGAAGAAGTTGTATTATTTACTTCAAACAAATATCGTTCAAAATTAGAAAAAAAATAAGGAAGTGATTTGCCTCACATAAGAACATATGCGTATTGGTATTGAAAGAGGCAACATTTTTTGCAAATACATTTTCTTTTGGGATTAGTAAAATTTCAATGAAACAATTTATTGTATTGAAGTACAGAAATTCACTCGAATTTAGTACATTCTCTAAAATAAAGAAAATACTATCTTACATTTACCTAGTAAAAATATTTAAGGAAATAAATGTACTTGCCAATAGAAAACATTTTTCTGTGTGTATCAAAATATAGAAATGAGCAACGCCCAATCTATTATTTAGACGAAACATGGTTGAATTAAGGGCACACAAGAGCTAACGTGTGGGTAGATGTTAATGCTACAACACGTAGACAAGCATTTACAAATGGTGTAACTACTGGTCTCAAAAATCCTACTGGTAAAGGAAGACTGTTAATCATTTTACATATTCTAAAAAAGATTTTGTCGACGATGGGTTACTACTATTTGAAGGAAGACTAACAGTCGATTACCACGATGAAATGGATGCAAATCTTTTGGAGGAGTGGTTCGATAATGTTTTGAAGAAATTACTGTGATTGTTATTATTGTGATTGTAGTGAATGCCTCTTTCCACAGAAGAAAAAGGGAAAAAATACCAACAAGTTTAACACAAAAGCGAAAATGCAAGAATGGTTACTTCAAAAACAAATGCCGTTTGATCCCTCCATGGTGCGATTAGAGTTGTTGGAAAAAATAAATCATCACAAAGAAAGTTACAATTTATACGCAGTGGACGAAATGGCAAAACAAAGTAATAAAATTATACTTAGATTACCACCTTACCATTGTGAATTGAATCCTATTGATGTAGTTTTTAGTTTTTAAAAAATAAAAGCTTCAAATTAGCTGAAGTGAAAGACCTTTTGTTAACCGATATTACAAATGTAACCTCAGAAGCGTGGACAAAATGTGTAGAACATGTTATTAAAGAAGAAGCAAAAATATGCAAGTTAGATGGCTTAATAGATGATGTGGTGGAGCAATTTATTATTTCGTTTGGAAATGATGACACAAGCTACAGTGATATGGATAGTGTTAGCGATTCTGTAGAAGAACTGTAGAATTATGTATTTAAAATATAATATTATTGTAGTTTGATGGACCGGCTACTGCTTCTTTCTATTGTAATTTATAATAGTTGTAACATCAATTTAAAATTTCTAAAATACAAATTTTATGTTAATATTTTTGATGTATGTATACTACAAATATGTATAATGCAACTAATAAATTAAAGTGGTAATAACTATTTCTTATCAATTGCAAAAAAGTAGGCGACTAATCTTATTTATCAATTTCATTGATAGCTAATGATAGATACATGAATTTATGTTAAATGTTCGACCTGTAGCCCTTGCTGTAGTTGACACTAATCTAAACGATTAATAAATTCTTGTTGTATCTTGTTTATGGTTTCCGGAGAAATATTGTTTACTTATTTCTGTTCGAATTCGCTCTTGTAATTCTTCAATATCTACTGGTTTCGTTGTATAAACAACATTCTTCAGATGGCCCCACATAAAAAAATCCAAAGGATTAAGGTCTGGCGACCTCGCTGATTCTATTTCTTACAATACCAGCCCATACATTTATCTTTTGCGGGTATTGTGTGTGATGCTCACGCATCCATTTGGGATTTTCTTTTGCCCAGTACCTACAATTCTGACGATTGACCTCGCCATTTAATATGAAAGTGGCTTCATCAGAAAAATTATGTTTGATCCTACTATGTCTAAAAAGGGTAACTGCGTAGTTAAATCTGGCAGGTCTATAGATTCCATGAGGCAACTCCTCCGACAGGCAAGTAATACTCCCCCTCCACGATTCATTCCAGTTGCGGTAAAATGTCTATCGTTTCGAACAACAACAAACACTTGCACCACAAGCGAACTCGTCCAATTTGCATCTAATACTGCTGACACCTCTTTCGGGGTACAAACAAAAATTACTTGCTCTATTAACCAATAAAAATTCAAACTAGTTCAAGCACCAAAATAATTACAATTCGAATTGAGCTTAGGACCATCTTCAAATTGAATAAAACAAATTTCTTCCCAAAAAGACATAACAATACCACCATCTCTGGCACAGTATTCATACGAATATGGAGAACAACACATTAGAACCTCATATGAATCCTTTCGAATATCGAAACAACTTCCTAATGCACACTTTTAGACGTTTGAGCATTCTTGGATTGTAACGGTGTTTTGGAACAAAGTCTGCAACTGTTTACAAAGAGATAAAAACTTGAAACTTGTATCAGATGATTCTTGTAAGATCCCAAGAATAGATGCATTTTCTGAAAAACGTTATATGCTTGAAAGCCGTCTTTAACAGATGCAACAACTGAGTCAATAGTTCAACCCTAAAGTTAACTTCAATTATTTTTGTGTACTTGTAATGGAAATTCAGATCCAGATTCTTCCTTGAACCTGTTTAAAACTGTGGAACTAGATTTCTTTGGAAACTATCCTAAAAGGTATAACCATTCCATGAAGTCGTCAGACGTTTTTTTTCATTTGGAGGTCAATAAAACCCAATCAGGCTTTACTTCTAGAATAAATCCATGTAGACTACAACGGATTTATCAAGTCTTCTAGAAAAATACTGGTCCAAAACCTAAGGAAGCCAAAAATCGTTACAAGTCCACTGAATACTTCAGTAGAAAGGATTCTTTTGCATGTAAACACCAAGATGGATACCTCTAGGATATGTGCATGTTTACAAGCTAAATTTAATATAAATGTAGAAATCTGACATTGTCGTGTTGTTTCGTATTTTTCCAAGGATATATTTCCATATTAATATACGTTTAATGTGAAGTTGTAAAAACATCTATTAATCTCAAATATAAAGGGAAGATATCGCTGAAGTCGCGTTACAAAAGAAACGCTACCAGACGTATGTACGAAGAAGTATTTTTTCATTAAACATTGTGTGCAGAATTCGATGCAGATCCCATTTCCATTTCGGGAAATAATTTATTTGTTCAGGGAAGATATGTAGTGCGTGTTGGTATATTGAAGTCGACAGTACTTCAATTCGATTATTAAAATTTTCCCAATTTTCAAGTAATAAAAGCGGAAAACAAAAACGCTAGCGTTATATAGACGAAATGGAGTAGCAGTGGAATTAATGGTATCATGTATCGCGATATTTAATGTATTGTACGGTACTTCACAATTATTTGAAATTTTATACCTACTCAGGAATTTTTAGACAAAACAATTTAATTCTAAATTTGCGTTTGAAGTTCCACCAACGCACAAAATACCAATTTCACGTAATAGACATCAATCTAGGTGCTTATTGCCTCTACTGAGGTCCAAGATAAAATTTACAATCAAAACAGTGATATTAATTACTGCTTTTTAGAAGAAAGATTATTCAACATTTACCAACAAAACATTTTTCCTAAATTATTTCAGCGATCCCAAATTTGATCTTGTTTTGGTGACATCTCTCGCTAAACTTAAAATTTTACTTCCATTAATCACTGGGCAACTACTATATAAATCTAGAGTACCCTCATCTCATCAATTACATTCTAAAACCAAGATTAACAACAACCGAAACGAAACTGTAACTTCACAATATTTCATTTATATCAATTATTAATCGTTTGCAGAAATATTTCTACTAGCAATGCCTACGAAGCAATTTATAAGTACCTATTTGTAATTTGTAATGCGTATAAACCTACATATATCTAGAGTTTGGAGAAATTATAAAGGCAATAGGGGGCTTCTGATTTGAAATTTATTGAATGTTGTATTATGCAGTTCCATGAAAGGTTAAGTAAACACATATCCATTATATCCGCACCTTTATTTATATAGAATGTGTTTTATTATATGTATGTATGTATATCAGATTGTAAAATATATTGATGTATGTATGTAAATAGAATCCTTTATTTACTAGAAAATAGTCTATAAGTAAACGAAAAACAATTGCGTTTCCAAGTTTTAATTTTTTATTCTATGTTACATAGTTTTGGTTCTTTTAAAAAAGATTAGGTAAATTATTAATAATTTATAAATGAATTATTTATAAAACGATGTGCCTACAAAACATACAACAGTGGAGGTTCATAAAGAGGTCCTACCACCAAGCACCATAATCACACAAAATTTACATCTAAATCTAATGGTTTTGTTATGTAGATTATTGATAACCATTTTGCAATTTTGATTGACCACCTTTAGTTTGGAAACTTCAAACATTTTAGTATACAATCAGATATGATTGGCCATGATTCCATTATGTTTAACAGTTTTTACATTCTCAATATTTCAATACTGCAATTTTCTTGCCCCAAAAACAAAATTTCTATTCCAGGATAAAAAAAAATCTAAATCTAAATATCTATGCAACTTAGAAGTTTTATAAGAAGAGCAAATTTGGTCAGCTTTTTCGAGGGTGCTTTCCAAAATTTTCGGCAAGTTTTTAACCAGTAGCCAAACATTAAACAACAAATCTTATCGTTTTGAGCGTTTGACCATCTCACAAAATCTGTGAAATCTCTTGTTATTTCGAAGTTGCATAATCATTTTCTTTTTCGTTTTCTTTTTTACTTTGACTGTTTTGGAGTTTTAGAAAATATATTTAATAATCCAACTTTAAAAAAAAATGATTTTATTTTGCCATGGTACTCCTAAATATGTTTACATTTACTACAGCCAAAACTAAAAAGAAGTTGTGCCATTTTCAGTGTTTGGTGACCTCTCTAAAACCCTGAAAATCCTAGTTATTAACTTTAAAATTATATAGATATCAACTTCTTTTTTTCGTTTTCCTTTTTTAAGTTTCTAGAAATTACATTTGATCATCAAACGTAATCAAGACATGACAGATTCAATTGCGCCACATTTTTCTTTTGAAATTTTCAAAAATATACTTAGGAGATAGCCAAATACGCCAAGTATGTAAATATAAAAGATGACCAAATGCGATTATCAATCATATTGGATGAACACAATTTTTATATTTTGAAGCATTTAGAAAATAGATTTGTTAACTAAATAGCGACATAGAATTATGAATTGAATCTAACAACATACTTTTTTCGAAATTTTGAAAATATGCTTAGGAGATAGCCAAACAGGATTATTAATTGTGTCGGATGAACACAATTTCTGTATTTTAAAGCTTTTAGAAAATACATTTGATGATCAAGCACTGTCAAAGCATGATAAATTCAAACCTACCACATTACTTTTTCCAAACTTTCGAAAATAAAAGAGATGACCAAATGCGATTATCAATCATCTTAGATGAACACAATTTTCATATTTTGAAGCTTTTAGAAAATAGATTTGATTATTAAATTGCGACAAAGAATTATGAATGGAATCTAACAACATACTTTTTTCCGAAATTTTGACAATATATTTAGGAGATAGCCAAACACGATTATTAATTGTGTCGAATGAACAGAATTTCTGTATTTTGAAACTTTTAGAAAATACATTTCATAATCAAGCACTGTCAAAGCATGATAAATTCAATCCTGCCACATTTCTTTTTCCAAAATTTTGAAACTATAAGGGATGACCAAATGCGATTATCAATCATATTGGAACACAATTTTTATATTTTGAAGCTTTTAGAAAATAGATTTGTTAATTAAATAACGACAAAGAATTATAAATTGATACAAACATACTTTTTTTCGAAATTTTGAAAATATAGGGGATGGACAAACACGATTATTAATTGTGACGAATGAACAAAATTTCTATATTTTGAAACTTTTAGAAAATACATTTCATAATCAAGCACTGTCAAAGCATGATATATTCAATCCTGCCACATTACTTATTCCAAAATTTTGAAAATATAAGGGATGACCAAATGCGATTATCAATCATCTTGGATGAACACAATTTTTATATTTTGAAGCTTTTAGAAAATAGATTTGTCAATTAAATAGTGACAAAGAATTATGAATTGAATCTAACAACATACTTTTTTCGAAGTTTTGAAAATATACTTAGGAGATAGCCAAACAGGATTATTAATTGTGTCGAATGAATACAATGTCTGTATTTTGAAACTTTTAGCAACTACATTTCATAACCAAGCACTGTCAAAGCATGATAAATTCAATCCTACCACATTACTTTTTCCAAAATTTTGAAAATATAAGGGATGACCAGATGCAATGATCAATCATCTTGGATGAACACAATTTTTATAGTTTGAAGCTTTTAGAAAATAGATTTGTTAATTAAATAGCGAGAAAGAATATGAAATTTTGAAAGTATCAGAGATATTCAAACAGAATTATCTATTTTGTCGGGTAAACAAAATTTCTGTATTTTGAAACTTTTAGAAAATACATTTCATAATCAAGCACTGGCAATGCATGATAAATTCAATAGGTAAGATGCGTTTGATGGAACAATAAATGCTTTTTCCAACGGGATCGAATTCGTTAAAATCCGTTCAGTCGTTTAGGAGTTACAGCTGTTTATTTGGAAAAACATCGAATTATCCCCACCACTTTATTTTAATAGATACCTACGTCAAAAAGTGATTAACAAAAATTACTCGAGTAAAGGTTAGCTTTAAAGGACACATATTGCTTGGCAACATTTACTAGGTGGATTTCAGTGGAAAGTCACTTTAAAAGTTTAAGTCATCTTGCAAATCGAACAATATTTTCCACGGTCCACCAATATTGGAAAACAAAAAATTCACTTCTTCGTCATAATCCTAAATGGTAATTATGTATTCAGTTTAAATTTCTGTTTTGGAAGGACTCGTTTGAAAATTGTAGCAGCATACTAGATCCTAGCAAATCAACTAGAGATTTACTTTCAGCAGAATGGTGCTCCAGCACACAATTATCATACAATTCAAAACTTACTGAATGATTTCTTTTCTAAATCGATCACATAAGTAGAAAGTGATTGGAGTGACGAAATTAGCAATAGTTTGCAGTAATTCATTTTAAAATACATTAACATTATCAACAACAAATTGTCAAATATATGAGAAACATGTATTAAATATTATGGAACTGGTTGAATTTGTAAAATAATCAAATATGTACAGTCAAATTCAAAAGAAGACGACCAAATATCTAATGCCTAACTAATTTGCGGAAATGAACTGAACTTTTAAACATTATTAACTATGATTTCAATACAACTTGCTTTCAGAATAAACCTATCCACAAGTTAAGATTTTAGACTTGTTAAAGTTCTAGTTGTAAAATTATCAAATAAAAAAATTAACTCTTATATAAAACTATGTTTTGTTTTATTACTTAAAACTTTTAAAGTTTAATAGAGGAAACCACAAAAATAAATTCCCTAAATTTTGAGTAAGTAACAACTGATCACAAGAAATTTAAATAAAATTTGCAACAATTAACCGTTAAAAATTCACAGAAAAATCAAATCTAGTAAACCACCTCAACAAGTGCCACAGATAGATTACAAGAACAGAGACACATATCCACGTCCAGAGTACTCACCTGTTGAAATTGTTTTGTCTGATGTGCTGATACTGCCCGACGTTAACAACGTTGGCTTATATAGAAGCCCGTGGACGCACGCCGGCGCTTTCCTGGTTTGTATAGTAGATTGTAGTATAGTACGTAAAAGCTCGTGCTAGGGAATTAGGGAAAAACAAGCGCTTTTACAGCATCGCATCCTTTCCCACCGACATATTACGTTAATTAGCGTTATCATCTTCAAAGACAACGTAGGATTCTTTAACGTACGACTTAAGTTCTACCAATTTGACCCGGCACGGCGGTCGCCATCCTCATTCTGAAAATTATTTTCGAGCCGAGAATTACTGTAATTAAATCTTCAGATGAAGGATTTTTCGGTTTCGCGCAGTGAAAACAGACACAACAATCTAATTCCCCGTTATTAGCAGACTATATAATTTTCTGGGATTAATTATTTAATTGCAGCTGGGAATCGTAGTGTCAGGAAGACTCGACATGTTGAAATTAATAAAGACCTAGATAAGGGGGAGTTAATAGGGGTTCATAATAATTTATTAAAATAGGTCTGATTTCCTTGTTCATAATTTTTGGATTGTGATTAATTCTCTGTATTTCTCGCAATTTTGTTCAAATCTTATTTATCTAGAGATTGAAATATAACTTTAACGTTTATTATTAACACAAGCGCAGTTAATAAGAGCAAAAGCTGAGCATACTAAGGCAATCAGTAGGAGACCATACAAATGTCCAAGTCGTTAATATTGTATTATGATTTTAAAAAGAATTTTTAATCCAGCTAAGTAGTCAGCAAGCATCTCGCTATTCCACTTGCCCTGATAGCGTTTTTCAATAGTGGAAATATCCTGATGAAATCTTTCCCCATGTTCGTCACTAACATCGCCAAGATTCGGGGGAAAGAAGTTCAGGTGCGAATGAAAGAAATGTATTTTAAGACTCATACTACAGCCTAATACATGGTAACTTCCAAGAAGTTCACTAACAATTTCCTCGTAATCTTAAGATTTTTTATTTCCTAAGAAATTCTTTGTTACACTTTTAAATGCATCCCAAGCAGTCAGTTCTAAATCGCTCAAGAGGACGTCAAATTCTCGATCCTGTTGTAACAGTTTAATCTGGGGTCCTATAAAAATCCCCTCTTTAAGTTTTGCCTCAGATATATTAGGACATTTTTGTTTAAGATATCGAAATCCTGGTCTCTCTTTCTCCAATGCTTTGATGACATTCTTCATCAGACCTAATTTTATGTGTAATGGCGGTAAAAGTATTTTATGAGGCTCCACCAACGAATTATGGGCGACGTTCTTTTCTCCAGGAGTATATTGTATTCTGGTTGACCATTGCTTAACAGTATATTGCAAAATTCTCGCTCGACTATCCCATTCACAAAGTAAACAGCAATACTGTGAATCCAACTTGTAGACCAAGTAGAATTGCAACTACTTTGAGATCAGCACTGATGTATCATTTATAAGTTTTGTAATTGATTTTATCTCAAGGAGACGTGTCATATTATCATATGTTTCCTTCATGTGCAGGGCATGACCAACAGGAATGGAGGGGTAGATGTTTCCTATATGTAGAAGGACAGCTTTCACACTCAATTGAGAAGCATCTATAAAAAGACGCCATTCTTCCGGTTGGTGTTTGTAATCTAATTCTCGCATTAAATCGTCAACATTATTGCAAAATCAAAGACCTTCTTCAGTTGAAAAATACTGCGACAGTTCTCTCTGGCGATCTCGATTTACAGAAATACGCGTACCCGCAGCTAACAACTTTCATCCTTGCAGTCTTGATCCTAATATTTCTGCCTAAGTTTTTGATAAATTGAGATCTCGAACTAGGTCATTTCATTCCAATTAATTTATTAAATGAGGCGTGTCCTCCTCAGATGGCAAATATTCTTTATCTGTGTCCGACAACTCTGAATTGCACTCTTCTATCTCGGTTTCAACATGTTCTTGGTTCGAAACATCCATAGGACTTGGTACTGGCAAAGCTACCGAATGAGGAACTGGACGAGTGGCAGAAGGTAAATTAGGAAATTGGTTTATCGGGTAACGCCCTGAAATGGTTTCAAACTTATCTCTCAGATAGAACACAAACTGTAAAGTTTAGAAATGTGGTATCTGATGGGGTTAGCACTCAGTATGGTGTACCACAGGGAACTGTCTTGGGACCGCTTTTGTTTCTACTATATATTAATGATATGGTGAAATGTGTTGACAACTGTGAGATCCGTATGTTTGCTGACGACACTATGGTTTATGTTGCTGGTAAAAATGTTTACGATATGGTAGAACAATTAAATAATGATT
>SMLS01057887.1:0-12850 GCA_004785975.1 Popillia japonica
TTTTTCCGGGAAGTTCAGCGAGATCAGAGAGGGTGTTAGGGCAATGAGAGAGAAGATCGATGCAAACGTGGGCAAGTGGTTCTACTCTCGCATGGCAAACGCGCCTACCGCCATGCGCTTAATATTCTAATGATCTCGAATTTTCTACGAGGGGTAGTCGATTTACAAAAATTTACGGAGCAAATCTAACGATCCCCGTTTAAAGACGAGAGCGTACACGTGCACTTAATATTGGCCGTCTGCTAGCCGTTCCGTCTTTATGGCGTGCGCTGGACGTATTTTTCGCCAGGGAAATTGTTTTCGGTCCGTAGATGTAACTTATAGCACGGTAAGGTCTAGTGAATTAAACGATGTTGGTACGTATGTAGAAGTGGGGTATTACATGGTTTTTATTAAGCTTTACAAGTATTGGTGTCATCATTAGATATTAGAGGGTTTACCTGTAAGAACGTAATTTATGTGATAAAGTAGCGCTAACTGTAGCTTAAAATATTTCATCAAAAAACTTTTTCACTTCTTCCTGCAGGTGCAGAAATATGTCAATTTTGGACATAGTAGAACAATAGTAGGAAAGTATATTGTTTTCAAAAATCTTTTATATAATTTTATCGAACAGTTACAATAAAATTAAATTAAAACGTTAAATCAAATTAAGATTAAAGGATAACATAAGCATATATTGTAACAGTGATTTTAAATAAATTATCAAAGCATCAAAAATTGAAGCAACTATACACCAAACATAAAACTTGTTACAGTTATAGATATAGGCTCACACGTATTGTAAAATTTAAACTAAAATCCCGAACCATAAAGATTTGAGAAAGCATATACATTTTAGTTACAAAAAAGGAAAATAGATAAAGAAGTGAAAAGAATTATTATTGTAGACACGTTGAGCTATTTGTATCCGTTCTTTAGAAGTTAACGTGAGTGGTAAAGATTCGTTTACCGTGTCATGTTTTGCATTAGTAATTATTCACTTCATCAATTTACACATTTACTCACACTAACTTACACATCAAGAGTTACAGTAGTAGTTACTTAATAAATACAGCTTACGAAGCCGCTGCAACCCACCATAGTACAAAAACAATATAATTATTAACGTTATAACTAAATAGCTTTACTACAACTTTACTTTATTGTAAGTTAATTGTTTCCCAACAACCAATGATACTCGCCTAGGAACCAATATTGGTGAGATACCTCACAACGCAAGTAGAAAAAATAATTCAATCTAATAAGGAGGTACAGGTACCCTATAAAACTAATGAGACAGAAAAGCAAAGTCAACAAGTCGTTATTCATTCACAACAAAAATATACTGCAACGTCCCTCGATGTATCTCTGTAAGTATGGCCCATTCTTTGTATGTTCTCGGGGCTATGACTGAGGTATATCAACATTGTATTAAGGAATAAATGACTCTTCAATTCTCCTCCAAACAATATACAGAAAAAGGAACCTGGAATCCGTAAAAGTTGATTTTCAAAATGAGATGCTAGATATTTTGACTCTTCCGGGAAAAGATCGTCTAACGATAGTTTTCCATATGAAAGTACAGAACAATTTATTGATGTAGCAAGAATGTAAAGCTCTTGATATGGTGAACATGTAATGGTGTATTGGTTGTATACGAAGATTATAACACTCTCCATAACTTACGCTTCACTGGTCTGGTGGCACAAAGCCAGCCTACGGTATGCGGTAAGTATCCTGAACAAAGTTCAGAGGATTGCCTGCTTGGGCATCACGGGAGCCATGTCCTCGACGCCGACGGCGGCCATGGAGGCAATACTTGGTCTCCCTCCGCTACACCTGGCGTTGTGGGCAGAAGTTGCCCTGGGGGCGTACAGGTTAAAATGCAGTGGATGCAAAGGTCTCACTAGCAGATCCGGTTACCATACTGGCATCTTCACATACATCGAAAAGACGGCACCACTGTCCGTTATGCCGGACAGGATCCCGCCCATCTTTAGGTTCACTCGAAACTATAAAGTAGACATCCCCACCAGGGAGAGTGCTTTATCCGACATCTGCAAACGCAAGCATGGGCTCCAGCTTTGGTTTGTAGATGCCTCCAAAACGCCAAACGGCACGGGCATTGGAATCTGGAAGGATGGGGAGTCACAGGGTGAATCCATCGGCCTGGGGCGCTCACCTTCCATTTTTCAGGCCGAAATTATAGCCATTCAGACGTGCGTGGAAGGAATTTTAACCTCCTCGCATAGAAATGAAGTGGTGGAAATTCTTTCGGACAGCCAGGGTGCTCTCAAGGCATTACAGGCTGTCAAGTTTGATTCTGAGGTAGTTTTGAACTGCCACAGGAAGCTGAATCAACTGGCAGTACTTTACAGCGTTACGCTGAGATGGGTGCCGGGCCACTCCGAGATTAGGGGTAATGAAATTGCTGACAGGCTAGCCAGAGCAGCCAGTGAGCGACTACACATAAGCCCGGAACCGACGTGTGGGAACTCCTATGGTTGCGTCAAGGTCTTCGTCAGAACTCAGCTCGCTGCCAGACACCAGTCCCACTGGAGGGGACTCACTGGAATGAGATACTGTAAAATCCAGGATAGGCTCCGTAAAGCTGTCTCCATCAGCAGGCCTAGACTAAGGATGCTAACAGGCATCCTGACTGGGCACTGCACACTGAACAAACACCTGACGTGGAGGTAATTCCCGTGCGTCACCTTTCCGACTGCCCTGCTTGGGACGAGGAGAGGCGGAGCTACTTTGGGGTCACGAGATTGGACGAACCCAAACTAGAGAAACTAACTCTCGAAATTGCGCACTCTTTCTCACGAGTGCAACTGAGATGGAAAGCCTAAACGATATGGGGGCACAATAGGCCTACTTGGCCGAGCGGCCGTACGCGGTCATCCGCCCATGGGCACTTATAAAAAAAAATGGTGACAGCTGTCTCGAACGCGAATGTGAACCATAATATATTCAAGAGAAAGTCCAAATTTCTGGCTGTGATACTACACTTGCGAAAACAATTTTCAAAAAATGATGTCTGCGTGTTTATAGAATAAACATATGCTCGAAGTTCAAGAAAACGTATAGTTATTGTCCACCTACAGAAAAGAGGATATAGATAGTTTGAGTAGGACTAAAATCCTGCATTGAGGTAGACGTCTGATATAACAGTTATAATGCATAAGCTTTTGTTTGATGTGAGACAAGAACTGCAGAAATCGGTTCTGAGGAAAGGATTTCTTTAAGAAGGCTACTATAATAGTATAGTATAGCATAATATAATGCTTGCGCTTAAAATTGCTGGTTTAGATATTTACAACGTGAGGTACATATATGGGACGACTTCAACAATAACAAACTGAGTTGGTAAAGTTTCTTGCTTCTAAAGGACGCAAAATTAAAACAGTAGATAAAGCAATAAAGCGGTTTAGCTGATTGAGGACTGGTTTTTGCGAGTAGTTTAATTTATATCGCTGATACTTTTTTTCCACTTCTAAGTCAATTATAATTTTGTTGATAGTCATGGCTAGTTGTTTATTAATTGACACGAATTAAATGTCAATTTTATTCCAATGAAGAAGTTGTGTAACGAAAACCTAATAAACTGTAAAGGCTCTGGAATAAATTGAGCTTTAATCGAATTAAAGTATTATTTGACCTATGTAGAAGTGGAAAAAAGTATCGGCAACATAAGCACTAAAGTAGTTTGACTGGTAAAGATTTGGTTGCAAAACCAGATTAGTTAAAGAAACCCTGCTTTTGCGAGCGGCTTAGTTGGCAGAAGATTAGTATTCAACCGGATTAGCTGATTTAGAAAGCAGCTTAACTGGTCAAAGATTTTGTTTGGAAAGCAGCTTAGTGGGCGCCGTACTAGTTTTCTTACGTTTTACCGAACTAAACCGCTTAAATCCTTGTCAGTAATGACTACCGAGAGCTTACAGAGCTTTGTTGCACATTTTAGGCGAAGATAAATTTGTGCTTTTTAAAGTACGTAATTGAAAAGTAATAACTGTTGAAACGGGCTGATAGAAGCATTTTGAAAGTAAACTTAAGTCATCCCTATAGTACTGGATTGATTAGCTATCTGTCTTGTTCTTATTGGACGATAGTTTACTTAGAAACCAAATAGAAAACGGTTGCATATTTAACTATTGAATGTCTGACTGTATCGTTAAGTAAGTCTTTACTTCCAGAAGGCGGAAAAGTATTTTATCCATTAGAGAAGTGAACGAGCAGTAAACTTAGTGTACAAGAACGTTGTAAGTGTTGTTTTCCCTGTAAAAAGCAAACTTGGCAAAGAAAATTTCAGTATTTAATAAGTATATGATTTGGATTTTTAACTGTACCCAATTGCAATAATATTTATTCTTTAGGTTTTCCCCTTTTCCCCCGTTTTAGCTTTAATTTCAATTAAAATTTTAGTTGGATTTCGCTTGCCAAATGGCTAAGTATCTTTTAAATAATTCATTAACTTAACAGGATTAAGTATAACTATACCTAATAATGACATCTTTTATCACACGAAAGATAATACTTCCGTTCCTTACTGTACATCAGCGTATATAAGTTATCGCACCTTGCTTCTCAGGAGATACCCCGCATAAAGTTATGCAAAGCTAATTCTTCACTTTTGAAGTATCGACCAGAAAATCTCCTTTCACCGGTATAAATCTTGAAAGCGGACCCGGAGTCTTAACGGAACACCATAAATCATCTTAATGCGTAAATTATGTTGGCGAAACAGATAGATTTCCTGACTGTCAGAGTGTAAGACGTGGTTTAGGACTAGTAAGCAGGATAGGGGGCAGTTTATGCCAACGAAAGCGGTCAAAATTAACGTGGAAATACGATATTATTGCAACAGATTTCGTAATTTATAGTTGTTGTTTTTTCTACTGCTGGGGCCGCGTTTAATGATCATAAATTTAGTGTCCAGCATAACAAAATGTTTCTTGTTGAATGGAACTGGAAACGTGGAAAGTATTTATTGCACTCGAGATATTAAGATAAATGTTTGGAGCAAAAGAATTCGCTATAGAATAATTACAGTGATAATTTCAGTATCCTTAATAAAGGGAAGTTTTTGGAACATCGCCAATTCTTATGGATGCTATCCGGTATTGTAAATAAGGCATTCTACTTGCAAATAGGATACAATTGTAATAAGAAGATTTTAAACTATATAACGCTTGGATTTAGTAATCAAATAAAATCCTGCGCTGAGAAAATAAAGCAGTTTTGTATAGGAACAAGCACAGCATTTTATAAAGTTAATTATTATTTTTCTATCCTCAATTTACCTTACAAATCTTTACGTTTTTTGTATTCGTAAATGTATTTTTCAAACGTGTCTAAAGGCCTGGTTATGGAAAAAATGGAATCATCTCCGACATCCTCAAACAATAGCATCTGATCAAATAAAAGTTGTGAGGGAGACTACTTTTGACAAATTTATTTGAAGACGTAATTTAACGTTCAACATAACAACCACAAATATCATTGAATTTACACTTAAACTTCTCTTTGAAGTACTTTTTATGTGATTAAGTAAGTAACTTAACTTAACTAACAACGTCACTAAAATTTCCAGTTCCGTTGATAAAAGCTTATTGAACATATTTTAAATCGCATAAGCAGCATTCACCGCCAATAATTTTATAATAGATTGCTATCCATTTGATAGCTAAACATTTAATAACAAGAAGCGAGAACCTGACAAACATGCGAGCTTGATGGACATCATTCATATACTTCTCTTATTGCATACTAGGGGAAAAAATATCTGAGTAGTTTGTACTTATATTGAACCAACTATACTTATAGGTATCCCAGATAAAAAAACTTGTTGTTTACCGACCAAAAAAATAGTACGTCCTTGCGATACATTCCCATTAAACCGGCCAGGAATACGTTTGATTTTAAAACTTTATCGCCAGCAATTCAGCATAAATTTTGAACGCTTATAACCTCTAAAGCTTTGGTATAAAGAAACTTTGTCGTCCAAGGACATTTGTGGCGTTACCGGTACTGTTTCCTCATTTTTATGCCATTTTCATTCTTGCTCTACCAGTGCCTAACTGTTGCATATCTTTTTTTTTGTTTAGAGAAATCTCTATCAATGACCTTGGTTTTTCTGCTTTCTTTGAATTTCACTTCACTAGGTAGGCCCAAGCATTCTTCTTCTTCGTCTTTTATCCTTATACCTCTTCAGGTGTCGGACGAGGGTTCCGTTTCTTCTGCCTACTCATTCTACTCTTTTTTGTCTTTTGCTATTGCTTTTATTTCTTCCAAGTGCTTTTCCTTTCTTTCTCCCATTTCTCTTATCTGATCGACCCATCTTCTCCTAGGACTTCCTCCTCTTCTGTTTTTTGAGTATCCGGTCTCCATTAGTTTTCTCGTAATTCTATTTGTCTTCATTCTTACTATATGTCCGTACTAGTTCAGCTGCTTTTCTCCTAATTTTCCCATTATTGGTTCTTGCTTTGTCATTCCCCTAATGTCTTTGTTTTTGATCCTATCCCATTGTGTTTTTCTCGTTATTTTTCTTAGGTGTGTCATCTCCATTGCATTAATTTTTGACTCGTCTTTCCTGTTCAATGAACAGCTTTCGCATGCATATGTTATTATTGGTAATGTTATTGTACGTATTTCTGTCTCCATATCAATATCGCTGTCTCCCAGGATTTGTTTGTTAATTAATTCTCTGTCCATTTTCATATCCTCTGTCAATATGCTTACCAGATAGTCATATGTTGTTACCCTCTTTAATTTCTTACCTTACCATTACGTTGGTTTTATTTAGATTCACTTCTATTATGCTATATTTATTAGTTTTGTTTCTAGAATTTCTTAGCAGGATCACATTATCTGCATATAACAAGCTACTTACTCTTATCGGTTGTAGTTCGTTGTATTTAATTATTGTGTTAAGCTGTTCATTTTGCGTTTTTGTGTTTTTATTCGTTTCGCGATTTGTATCCTAAACCTTACTGTTTCATATGTGCTTCTGACGGCATCTAGTAGGTTTTTAGGGATTTTCATTTTTTAAGGCTCCTATCTCTCTTCTGTCTATCTAATCAAATGCTGCTCTCAGATTGATAAAAACTAGAAACAATTCTTTTCCTATTCCTTCTATTATATTTTTTATTATATATATTGCCATTCGTTTGTCTGTCTGGCCTGAAAGCTGTCTGTTCTTTCTCTGGGTTTTCTTCTACATATTATGTTGTATGTCGTTTTTCTAGTATTCGTGTGTATACTTTGTAGCTCGTTTATGCTAAACATATAGGTCTATAGTTTTACATTGAGGCTGTTCTCCTTTCTTGTAGAATGGTATCATCAAATTATTTTCCCATTCTCATGGTATTTCCTTTTTATTCCAAATTGCTTTAAATATCTCCCATATCCGTTTTTTTCCTTCCTGTGCTAGCCATTTAATCATTTCAGGTAATATACCATTATCTTCACCTACTTTCCCTATCTTGATTTTTTGTATGGCTTCATCCACTTCTTCTTCACTTATTTCTTGCTGTTGGTCTAGTCCTTCCCTGTTTATCCCATCATTCTTCTTATCAAAATAAGCTCAATGACAACCATAAACCATATCGTGAATTTTTTAATTGTTTCGGGTGTAGAGACCTCAACTGGCCATAACGAAATTCAGTGAACCACTTTTGGGCAATTGAAATTGAAGGAGTTCCCAGAAAACTTATCAAGCTTGGTTTGAGTGATGTTTTTTTTCTCACAAAAAGTAATGCTTAAGGAGCAGACGGATTTTTTTTCAGTTTCTTTCTTTTTCTCTTCAAATTAAACAGTAGTTTGTTATCAATGGCTTTCAAACACAAACTAAATGACGTAGCTTCTTCAAATTTTAACAGCAGTCAACTGACCATAGTCATTGTTTTGTGTAGGAAGTCAGTCGGTTCCGCAAAAATGGATAAAATTGAATATCGTGGAACACTGGGTTAGCAAAACTGCCATAGACGTTCCAAATATTTGCTAGAGGTTCATGTGCGATCATTTTTAACCATCATATTCTGGCTGAGCAAGTTTAAACTTGGCCGCACAAGCAGAAGTGACGAACCATGCAGTGAACGCCCAAAAACCTCTACCAACGATGAAATCGTTGACAAGATTCATCAGTTTAGTTACTACCTATTCTTGCAAGTAACTGGTGTAACATGAAAGCTATTCATCTTATATACTAATGTGCTGGGTATGTATGTAGATATGTATTATACATATGAGAATGAAGATTTACATAAAGATGAGAAATAAGTTATAGACTATAAGCAAATTATCTACAAGAGTAAAGAAAGTAAAATACATTACACACAATTATATTTTCTGCACATTATACTGATGTTAGGTAACGTTACAAAATACATTTAATTAGCTTCCATGGTGCTACTAACCGCACACACTTAGTGTAACATTACATACCAATGCAACAGAAGTGTGTCTGTGGTCGGTTTGTTACCGAGCACCAACTGTCTAAAGTTACACAACTCTCTACAGCGTACGATAAATGCAGGCATACATATACTAGTTACGTATCTACCAAAAAATATAAAATTATTTCAATTGCGCATAAACAAAAAAGTGAAACGCTATTCCAAATTCGACGTTTTTTTATTTTATTTAACACCGATTACTGGCCGTCCAGAGACAATAGCTTATGCGACTCACCCACTGTTCACCGGCTATATACGCTTAAAACCATTGAGTCAACCAACCGGGGGTTTCGGCCAGGACGACATGTACGCTAGAAAGCGGATGAATTATTGGCATAATAAAATCGGAAGACCGATCAGTTCAATATAGAAAGCGGCGCGCGCGCGGCGTTCACAAAGCCAATATCCGCTGTTTTTAATCCGCCGGTGGTTCCCGTTCCTACAGCAAAAGGCCCACTTGATTTATGTCCGCACCGTAATGGACTCGAGATTAGTTTTTCCATGGACCCAGTAAGCAGTCGTCATCGCTGTGGTCATATAGAAATGCTTGCACCAATGCCCTCCATATTGTCAATAATGCGAGGGGGGGAACTTTTTTTCTATATGGGTCGAGAGCAAGAAACCGTCCGCAGAGGCTAAAAATTACGGTAAATTCAGTGAAATATCGGTAGCCAACGATCTGTGACACCGTATAGCTTTGGAGGATTGTTTTATATAGTTCTAGCGCAATTTACGTATACGATTTCTTTTGGTGGATCTGAAGTGAATTATGTGTTGAATTTTAAAAAATTAACGTGGAAAATGATGATTGTTTCCCTATAGATCTAACCAGAATCGATCAACCATTATTAATTTTTATTAAACTTATTGTAATAATCATTTACATTTGATTAAAGTTAAACTAAATATATTATGTGCAGAAATAATAGGACACTAAGAGTGGTTGATTGCTCTCACAAGTAAGTCCAAATTTGCTGCTTTACGACCAAGGTTTGACGATCAAAGAACTACCTAAATTATGATCTACTTCAAAACAAAATAATTTATAGAGAACCAAAAGGAGGAGTCATAAAGTGGATAAGTTAATTTCAGAGAAAACCCAGTCCCATCCTGTGGATGGCCGATTACAAAGATACCTTTGGGCAACATACCACCTACTTTGCTTCGATAAGGTTAAAATTTGCAGGTATTTGCACTACACAAGGGACTATTGCCATTGCCTTAGGAGGTTCAGCAGGACGTGTGCAATGACAGCGGTCCTTCAAGTTTAAAGTGCGAGTGCTCAGTCATTTTTTGTGTGTAAATATCTAAACACTTTCCGAAATTTATGAAGACTCACAAATCCATAGGTCTGAGAGATAATCCCAAAAGTGTGTGAATAATACCCGAAAAGAGGTGGGAATCAATTAAATCCAGCAAATCGAGAAAATTCTCGAAAGGAAATTGCTCTATCGACTGGCATTCTTAAAAGCTCTGTTTATGAAATCGTGTCTGAATTAGGCTAGATGAGTTTCTTGACTATGCTTTTGAGGTGAGGTTACTCCGAAACAATATAATTCCAAAATCAAGATATAATCTTTTGTGTATTATTACGGGTTTGTCTGAAACATGCCTAGAACATGTCAAAGAAAATTGGAATCAAGACAATATACTAATTCTACAGCCGAAGATATAAAAAAACTGCCTCGACGAAATTCCAAAGGCTTGCCTTTTTGTCCGCCATGAAGGTTTCCTCATTCCCGAAAGTGTCTGGTTCCAGGTGATGTAATCAGTGATGGCATGTCTTGGCTGAGGTTTAGTCGTCTGCTTAGAGGACAGGTCTTATCCTACCACGAAAAGTAGGTCTGTAGGGATACAGGTCCCCAAAATGCCGAATGAGCGGATTTTCCGACCGTGCAGTCCCTTTTAAAGCTTTTCTGGCCAGGGTTGTAGCATACTCTTTCAGCGTGGATATATGGTTCCGGTGTATTTGGATATTGCTGTCAAACATGGTGCCGCGGCAATCTTTCGCAGCACTCTATTTTGCAGGTTGAGTCGCTTGTTTGGAGCAGAACAGGAACTGGACCCCGCCAGGCCCCATATGTGAAAATCTGTTAGAGAAACGATGGATAGATCAATAGTTTGACGTTCAAGCTAAGCGAGCTTTTCCACCACACTAGAAGAGCCAGAACGGTCCTGGAGGAATGCCCGGTATTCTATGAGAACGCTTGAAATGATATTGTCAGGGAAGAAGAAGAGAAAATCAATTTACGAATTTTTCAGAAGGCAAAATATTACAGCATTAAGTATGTATATAGAACGGTTTATATTTTCGTATACAAGACAATTATCCCTCAAAGAATGTGTGGCCATGGTATGACTCTAGATGAGGTGAAAATGCTCTGCAAACCGAATCAAATGTGCTTTGTTTTTCAGTCGCACAAGCAAAGAGGATTTTATTTTTCTTTCGCAGAATTAAAATTATGTTTACAACGAAACGATGTTGTTTCTGGTGTTTGCTTGATATGTTCAATTTTCGTTACAAACAAACATGTGTTCAAATAATTTTCTTGCGCAAAGTTCGATTTTGGGGAAAAACAATTAGCTTGAGGATATGTTGAAAGCTGCAAAAATGTTTAAGTAAGACAAAAAAACAAACGACCATGTCTACGCAATAGTGAAAGAAAATCACATGGAGAATGCAGAACCAATGCATTCGCAGGTCTAAAAAGGTATGGGGGAGCACAAGCTGTCATGTAGATTTACTTTCTTTTTCATGAGAGCGTCTAGACTGTATCCGGAGACTAAAGAATATATTATGAACTGCCAAGATAGAGTGTATGGTTTCCCAGTATATGATATTGAAAGAGTAAATGTTGTGCCTGTAAGAGGAACCAAGAAGCGACACAATATGGATCTTCATGTAATGTACTACCTTCCCTTCATGTACATCATGAACAGAAGCAAAATATCGTGATACAAATACACAATGACAGGAGAAATATTTTCTGGAATTTTCCATTGCCAATCTCTGTGGGCGTTACAGCCACCAAACTAGATATGACAGTCCTGGAAAGAGCAAACAAAAATATGGACGTCGTAGTGCTGTCATGCGGACTTGAGTGATTTAAATAACCTCACCGTTGACAGTATTGCTTAGAAGCAGATACATGAGATCTTGGACCCGTAAAGGGTCCTGCAAGCTCACGACAGCTGTTACCCACTAATTTAGGATTGGATCACTTCAAAGGCCAATTTCGGAAATTCAGAATACGCTTGGAGTAAAAGCACAGGTACTTACATTTTTCTGGACAGCAAGAATTTTGCTTTATGTTCCGATTGCTTAGCGATTTGCTTGATTTAGTTTTACAGAGGTTTTAAAACAATTTCTAAAGTGCTGCAAAGTATGTAGCAAAAAACCAATAATAATTTCATTCGGTTGAAAGAAAGCATCATCGTTATATTTTTTCGTTATAACTCCTGGTATAACCACCACACATGGTTGGATTTAAGAGAACTTTGGCACGAATATAAATAGTTTTTATTGGAAAAACTTTACCCGAATTATTACGAATATTTAATTAGAAGCGTTTCATTCGAACCTCAACCTTAGCTGCACAGAACGCAAACACTACCATGTTTCGAACAACTTTCGACACTTAGGTGATCAGCAAAAAGTGGAGATGCATTTGCATTTAGCCGTCGTTAGAATGCAAGAGGTTACCCAACATCCGAAATGCATTCAAATGTATTCAATGACCGCGGAAAATTGAAATCGAAATCGGTCGGAATACATTTTGGATTGTAGACGATGACAACGGAACGAATGCGGTAGAACTAATGTAACCAGCTCACCGTTCAATAGAAACCCGGGCTTTTTACGGTATATATTCGAATTTGCGTCTTATAGTCGTACCTTTTTGTTGTTACCTGTTGTTGTTTTGTGTTACGTTACATATGATCAGTTACACAAAACTTTCGCGAAACATACACCAATAAATTTCAACCAATAAGCTAGTTTTCGACTAGAAATGAAAGGAAAACAAGTCAAACACAAACTTCGTACTCGGTATATTGGTGCCGGCCATTCCTGGGCAACAGGAGTACACGAAGAACACTAAAGCTTCGACGAGATCTTAAGCCTGTGAAAGTAACACTGCAGTGGGGGTGATATACACAGCAATAAATAAAGCGTCTACGCGGGAGATAAAAGGAGGTAAACAGACCTAGTCTGCAGTTAGCAGTCTCTAACACGTAACATAGAATTTACACCTGCTGTTCACAAATCCCGGAAAAGACAGAATTAGGAAACTTAAAATTATATGCATTAAAATATAGTATGAGAAATGTGGTTCAGGCAATACTAGTTCGTAGTAAATTGAGTTTTTGTGTCTGCATTTTTGTTTTAGGTTTTTCTGTAGGAATGAAACAAG
>SMLS01057889.1:0-13608 GCA_004785975.1 Popillia japonica
AAAATTATAACCTAGTAGTTAGAAGAAGACAAGTAGAACGTATCATATGAGCTTTCAAAGTTATAGGAATCAAATCTGAAAGGAAAACATTGTAATTGAACTTTTTTTATCAAACTCAAAGCTCTAAAAAATAATTTTACGGCTGTCAGATGTGTTTTGACAGTTGCAGCAAAAATTTTAATTTATGGTTTTGACCAGCAATACAGCTAAAGGAACTGAGACAGTATTTTATAAATTAAAAATATGTAATATCATGAAATTATGAAAGAACGATTGTGCTTACAATTTGACAGCTCTCACCAAATAATTTGATAGTTACCAATCTACAAACACAAATAAATGATCAACTCTGAAATAAAGACACTTTCTTTAAGTACAATTGTATATGTAGCGCAAACATTTTAAGAGCCACATTTGACAGCTCTATTAGAAGTTATTTTAATTATTACATCTCGTTGAATAGAATTATAACGTCTACAAATAGTGAATATTTTGATAAATTTTCCAGCTTTTGACAGTTATGCAGGAATTTTGATTGTGATACCTACCTACTCGCCAAAAATACGAGAAAATAATAGCTTTTGAAACTAGTTAAGTAATTTGACAGCTGTCAGAAATACTTCTGTACTAACGTCACTCAAAATGTCAAAAATTGATTTCACGATTTTCAAAAATACTTCAATACCTACGGTTACATTCTTGAAACTGACAAAAATGTCAACCACGCAAGCAAGATTAATTTATTTCAAGTAATTTATAATCTGAGTAACTTGAGCAACTGATCTAATGCTTTTTCGCATGACTCAAACACATTTTTGTTGTAACATTACCAAGAATTCCAGTATCGACAGATTTTTTTAAGATCCTATTTCAAATAGGTTATGGTGCTTGGCTTATCTGAATAGCATCATTAGGTGAATCACATGGGACTTTACCACAGATGGTTTATATTTTATACCGAACTATAAAATTGCTATAAATGATACAACTGATACGTTCTAATCGGAATGACCAACAGCGCTTCTTACTAACCCTAAAAATGTTACAAAATTGACCTTTATTTTGGAAGATAATTATTTTGTCACGTGCTACCAATTTGACGCTTTGTTTAATAAAGAAATTGAAATACATATACCGACTAAATATACAAAAAATATAATGATAAGCATGTTACAAACTTTTATGCGTAAATCATTAAATTGATATTTAATTGCGCCCATTAAAATTTGATGTGATTGACCTCTTTTCATCACTTACTAAGAAGAATAAAAAATTAAATCCTATAAATATTTTAAAACTATTCCGTTTATTTCCTTTCTTATTTACTAAGAACACAGTTTGAGAAATTTATTGCTGGGGCTTGGCTACGATTTTAATTGATATTAGTACAGTTTTGATTCCTGTAGAAATAATTGTTTGAAAGAATTCTGTGACAATTTTGTCTAACTATTCAATCGATTCACTTCATAAGCACCTTTATCGAAAATACTCCGTGGAATTGATACAAAGAAGAATAAAATTTTAAACGCCATTTTGTTATAAATTCCACTTTATTGGGGTTTCAATGGAACTCCGCAGTAAAATTACGGGCGAAACTAATAAAAGCACGAAGATAAACGATGGAAGTTTTCAAATAAAACGTCCGCGCCAAATATATACTAACTTTCACAATAGATATAAAGTTTTTCACAACAAAAAGATGAGATGGAGAATTTATGTTTGCTAGAACTATGACGCTAAAAATAATCAATTTAGTTGGGTTAAATTTTTCAGCAAAACGTTCGCTCGTATAATATTATTACATGATACAATGACGCTTGAGTTCTTACGGGCCCTGGCAGAGGGGGAGCAACGAGATAAGAACCCCGGAAAAGATGGCGAGGAGAAAGGTCTAACATCTATGTGGTAGGTACACAACTCGTCTTCCTTAATAGGAGTACCGGGTTGGACGATAAGAGTAACGTTTGTCTTGATGAGCTTTCGGACAAGTAATGACTGGAAAGCTCTCAAACTTCTCGCGAAGGCAATCAAGTCGATGCGTGATGTCATAAAGGACCGACGGTTTACCTGACAGGATCTCTTAGAGCTTAGAAAGCATTAAATTGTAACTTCTAGTGTCCTGTATACAATTGTATGTGTTCTATGTTGGTCACACAATTTAGGCTGTATTACATTATTGTCCTCCTTTCTAAATCGCGAACCTCTTTCTCGGACTCGATCGGCGCTGGGATAAACAAAATTCAATTTCGTCGTGTCGTAAACCTCGATTTACAAAATAAAGTGCGGTGACGCGGCAAAAATGTCCGACCGTCTGTAAACAAAAACGCCTCAGACCTAATTCGTCCACCCACTCCCGTATCTAACGAACCAAAATACCCATCCACCCGTGCGGCCCGTGCTCCCAATCGATCCTCCACCGAAAATATGGAGAGAAAAAGCCAAAGCAGAAAAGAAATACAGCGAAGTACGAAAAATTGATATTTGACGGGGTGCTTGATGGATGGCAGCTCGCAACGCTATCGGAAAAATATTTAGGGCGATGAATATTTTACAGCGGCGTCAAGAATGTGTGTATATATATGTATATACCAGCACGAGAGAGTGTATGTGTTGTGCCTGTATATAGAAGGTTATATAATAAAGATAAATTGCCGACGAGCTTGAGCTCAAAGGTCAGATGGGAATTGAACTCTGTGAAATAAAACCGGGCTCGCCTTTATCTGAAATTTCGAGTTTAGAAGGGTGGCATTTGAGATAGAAAATAAATTGTCTGTGTAATGGATACTTGTCTAACGGTTATATGAGCTTTTGTTTACTTTCGGAAAAAAAAGAAAAGTGTGTACACATATAGATGGATAAAGATGGGAATTTTGATAAAATGATACCAGAAACTTCATAAAGGTGGCATATTAGGTAATATTTCGTACAGAATTAAAAAGATATTGACGATAAAGTTGTTTTTGGGATACCCACCATAAATTTTAATTTAAAATGTTGCACAGCTTACATAAAAACAATTCTTTCATACTCATTTATAGGATGGAAATCATATTCTTTTTAAGGGATTGAGTGAGGTAATTGTGCCAAAAATGAGCAATCCTATATCAGTTTAACTTGATAAATAATATATTTGTTGGAAGACCAAAAATAATTTATTATTATCATTTTGGAACACCCTAAACATGGTAAAAATAAATGGTAGAACGAGCGAGCAGTTCAATGTGCTTCAAGGCATAAGGCAAGGGGACCCTCATCAACAACTCTATTTAATCTAGCATTGCAGCCCATAATAAGGAAGAGCATAATTCGCAGAAATGGCCTAATATTTACTAAGAGTCACCAGCGTCTAGCCTATGCCGAGGACGTAGTCCTGATAGCAAGAAGCAGTAAAGAATTAGAAGACGATTAATGACAGCAGCAAACGACATAGGATTAGAAGTCAATATAAGTAAATCCAAATTTATGAAGCTAACGAACAAATATGGAAGTCAGAACAGAAATAACCTTGTAGTGCATAATAAACAAGAACGGAAGATAATAAACTTTGAGGATGTACACAGCGCTATGTATGTATATGGGAGTCCTGATCGATAACAAGTACCGAGAACAAACGGAAATAGACCTACGAATAGCCAAGACCCGGTGCGCGGATAACCTAAGGAAAATCTTGACAAGCAAAGAAGAAGACAAACGAAAATGAGGTTATATAAAACGACACTGAGACCGACCCTGACATACCTATGCAAGTGAGACATGGATAATGACAAATAAAGCAAAAGAGAAATTGGAAATCTGCGAAAGAAAGATTTTGACGAGAATGTTTGCTGGAAGAACAGAATTAGGACGGGAACGAAGAACAAAAAATGATACAGTGGTTAGGACATCTGCAAAGGTTAGATTAGGATAGATGTGTAAAACATATAGGATGGAAAATCCCAGATGGCAGGAGGAAGAGAGGAAGACCGAGAAGGAAATGGAACGAAACCGTGGAGGAAGACCTAGCAGAAAAACAAATCCCGGACTGGAAAGAAAAGGCTCACAATCGGAGAGAATGGAAACAAATTATCAAGCTATGGATCTATACGACCTGCCTGAATCTAATTATTATCTAGGCTCCAGGACAGGATAGATACTCAAGCAATGTTGAAGACTGTTAGTGCCCACACATGCAATTGAAGGCAATTGGGGCACAATATTCACTTTATTCTTCAGCAGGTCTCTAGCCTTAACGCGATTGAAGGAAACGAAACTGTAGGTAAGCTTGTCAAAGAATCAGCAAAAATTCCTTTTGTTGGATCTGATCCCTATTATGGTCTGCAAAAGAACTACCCAAAACAAGCAAATGGGAACCAATGGGAATAAGACATGAAGGCCTCCCACTGCCAGAATGTGCTAGGACAAAAGCAAACGAACGCGTTCTATCAGGATTACCCAAGTTAGTTATTTTTTGGCAAAGGGGACTTTGGACTATTGGCAGGATTTCTAACAGGTCATGCCGCCTGCTGAAGATCAAATCTGTCGTCTATGCCAAGAAGATTCAAAGACGGCAGAAGGTATTTTGTGTGAATGCATGATGCATGGCTGCCAATACTTTAGTAGACCAATTAGTCTAATACCGAAAATAGCAACACTGCAATAGATCCAATAGTGCCACGATTCTAAAGTTTAATCTAATCCACTGTAATAATCCGCAAGGAATATTACAAGGAGATTCTTGTTAGCAGCACAAATTGCATTCTTTGTTTAGACCTCCAAGATCATAATTTTCGCGGCTAAAAGGGGATTAGCCACAGAGCTTAGAAGGCTAAAGAGAATTTTGCCCAGCTTTGGACAAAACCGAAAACTGCTCAGCTACTACTCTGTACTCATCAGAATGTGAAGGCAATTGTATCGAGACTCATTTATTCCAAAGAAACAATGAGCTTAGTTAAAGGAATCAATTTGCCCATACTTATCTAATCTGCATCAGGTGTTCTCTGTCCGTGTTATAGGTAATGTTCAGAAACTGGTTTAGACTGCTGAACTTGAAGACTAAGTGTGTTTTAGCAACATCTTTATTTGTTTGTTTTTTCACTAAGATTATTTTAATTATTTCCTTAATACCGAAAACTTCTTACCAACTGCACTTTACTCATCAGAATCAATTTGCCCATACCTAGTCTACATCAGGTGTTGGTATTTATGCGAATGTGTTAATGTGTAATGTTCAGAAACTTGTTTAGGCTGCTGAATTTGAAGACCTAGTGTGCTTTAGCAACATCTTTATCCAGATTAGAAAGAAATTGTTTGTTTTTTTACGAAGATAAAAGATAGAATAAACATTCTAAATGGTAATAATATAGGTAAAATGCTGAAAAAAAATGATTATATTGTCAAAAAAGCTTGTATTGACGCTATTGCTAAATTACAATGTTTGGCACTGTGCATAATAGTGAAAGATAAAGATAAACATGGTAGAAATCACGCTCTTGAGAACCAGTCATGTACGACAGAATTTATACGGTTTTTTGAAGTAATAAAAGTCATATTTATTACTAATAACACTTGTTTGTTTTGACATAATAAATGAAGTACGTTCTCTCTGCATGGTATTAAAGAGACTTTTGCGGTTGTAGTTTAGTTTTGCTAATTTCCTTTATGAAAAAAAATGCTACGGTTTTGTCATTTATTACTCCTGTTATGAAAGAATGAGTGAAATATCCGCCATTATTTACGCATTACATCCAGGAACATCCAATAACTTCAGTAAAAATTATTACACCTCAGGCAATTATGTATCTCACATTGATTCATTACCAATATCTCATTCTAGTTTGAAGCCAAATCACAGCTGTGCCACAAAGTTATAAAATACAGTATATGGATGATTCTGTTCTTTGTTCAGGCAAAGAGAAATACATACAACAGCAATACATATCTGTACAGAAGTCAAAGATTCAATGTATGAGAACTTCTTTAGTTACTAAAAAATGTAAATAGATTTAGTTTAGGATACTGATACAATGGACGTGAAATTTAAGGACACATCGACGTCTAAACTTGATCAATTTCAAACATGTTAATGCCTGCCAAATTACGCAAATATGCAAAGTATCCCGTGCAAGTGCAAAAATGTGTAGAGGATTCTAGAATGTGATATTTTGAAAAGTCATCAATTTTTGTCATTTCTCCAAAAAAATTTGAACACCAAAGGAAAGCTATTCTTGCTTTCCTAGATATGGGAAAAGCCTTCCACAAGCGTGGAGGAGATGCTGGAGGAGTAGGAAATAGTAATAAACGAAAACAAGACAAAGATTATAATATTGGGAGAAAACATGAAGACTTCAATACAACTTTGAACAACACCAACATAGAACGAGTGACAGAATTTTAATATCTGGGAACAATAATAGACGAGAACAATGAATGATGAACAATGAACATAAGAGAAAGCGATAAGACAGGAGAAACTAACATAAAATTGTTTAAGGCCATATAAGGAACTGTGCTGATGTGTGGATGTGAATCATGGCTGCTAACGGAGAGACAGAAGAATAAAATACAGGCCATGAAAATGAAATATTTAAGAAATTTCAGAGAAGCTGAAAAATTTGATAAAATGAGAAGTACAGGTATGTATAAGAAAAGAGCTAGAGATAATACCCATTCAAGAACAAAAACAGATGAGTTTGGGAGAGGAGAGGGAGGGCAGGGGTGATGTACAACGTATGGAAGAAACAAGACCAGTTAAAAAAAATTGGGAAGCAAAAATTGCGAAAAATAGGAAAAGGGAAAGACCATTACGGAAAAATTGAAACGTTAAAAAAAAATCACCATTAAATTCATTAAATAATGCAATTTTGTCAACACAAAGTGTGTACCAAAGTCTGTAGCCAGTATGTGTTGCCAGCCCCCAGTGATTTTTGGTTGAAAATCAGGGCATATATTTGACCCCTTAAAGGTCGTTTCCAGCTTTGAATATTGAAGGGTCTCCAAGTAAAAAAAAAAAAAACGATCTTTTTTTAACATTTTTATTTCACGATAGGGTTGCCCGATGGGAACGTACGAAAAACGAAAATATGCAGTCTTTTAGACACTATTAGTAAAAAAAATATTACTGTTTCTGTCGATCACACAATGCATATACAGGATGTTTGTTCAGTTTTAAGATTATTTTTAACACGAGATAGGTAGTATTCAGAAAATGTTAGAAGATATCCCATTCTGTCGAGTGACCGAAGTCAAGGATTTGGGAGTTATTTTTGACAGCTGCTTCACATTTCATTCTCACATTAACTCGATCGTGTCCCGTTCAATGAACCTATGCGGATTTATCAAACGTATGTGCTCTGATTTTAACAATGTGTTTGCCGTCATTAGTTTGTTTAACTCTATGGTCAGACCTGTGCTGGAGTATTGCTGCGTGATTTGGTCGCCTTACTATAGCGTTCATATTAATAGACTTGAGCGTGTACAGAGAAAATTAAGTTAATTTTCTATTATTTAAATTACACATTAATAAAAACGTCCTTAGCTATAACGAAAGGCTCAAAATATTTAACATGGACTCTTTAGAAAATCGTCGTAGACTCTCTATTCTTAAATTTGGATACCAGATTCTTCACAATCGTTTTGACTGCCCACAGCTGGTAGAGTCTGTATTTCTTCGGGTACCATCTCTTCATTTCCGATCATCAGAAACGTTCTACGTCTCTTTCCATCGAACTGAATATGGTAAGAATAATCCATTGGACAGATTATTTGTCGAATTGAACACCTTGACTGATATTGATCTGTATCACATTCCTTATAGCTCGTTTACGACATTCATTCGGAATCTAACTTTTAACTGGGTATGATTCGTACATACTTAGTGTAGCATGCGATGGGCGTCCGCGATTACACTTGGCTAGGTGTAATTAGAATTTATTTGATTAGTTTATTTAGTTTTGTAAGAACCACTATTATTTAATAATTTTGAGTATTTACATATTGTACTTATGGCATTGCATAGTTTAGGTTAGATATGTGTGTATCTTTTAAGTAACTGTTATGTACTATTTGGATTTGGATTGTCTGTTATGTACAATAAATAAATAAATAAATAAATAAAAAAATAAAAGCGTTTCACAAAAAATTGCATGTATACATAGTGTTTTAACCGAGATATACACATGGACACACCTATTGAGAAACACAGTATTTTTACGTATGTACCTTATAACAGCTGTTCGAAATTTCCCCCGCCCGAATAATACGTATCTATTCTCGACAAGTGTTTTTACGTGTCAATCGCCTATCCAATAGTAAACAATACTAAGGCAGTGGTTCAGATATTCCTCTATTTACGTATTTATCAATAGCGTCTCTCAATAATATTAAAATTTTTGCATGGCGAATGACCTCACAGCGCTAGTCATCACAAACAACCAAAACATACTTTTGCTTACATTGCACTATAACATGACATGTAGGTAATGGTGATAAAACGTACCGCAACTTCTCAAACAACAATATTATTGGTGGAATACTATCTTCTGGTAACAAAAATCTTAAAACTGAACAAACACTCTGTATATTGTACCAAAGCGGCAACTTTGTCAAAAAAATATAAAAATTAAAAAACACGTGATCGACGGAAGCAGAAATATTTTGTTTCTATGTTCCAGTCGGACAACCCAATCTTTAAATAAAAATGTTAACAAAAATTTAGGTTTTTATTTTTTTTTACTTGAGCAACCTTCAATATTCAGTACTGGAAATATCGCTGGGGGGCAGCAACCCATACTTACACGGCTCCGGCCTTTAGTTTTGTTAAAGACTTACTGGGATATTATTCCTTGATTTCAAAATTTGAGACCCCACATTGAAGGTTGATAACTCCCGAGTAATTATTAGGTACTTGGTATAGGGTTGAGGTTTTATTCCGACGCATAAAATTCTAATCTAGCAGAAATTATGACATACATGAACTATTTATTTGGTCTAGATTCCGACTCCACCTGTAATATTCATTGAAGAAATAATTAAGAAGTGTCACTAGAAAACTAAACAACTTTGCTTTTATGTCAGACGGGAATTGGGCATACCTATAGAAAGACCACAGGAAACAGGATAACATTACGCAAATATGAAGTTAGAGGATATTCCTGTATGTCAACTAGGGCTGGGCGATACCGGCATTTTCGGTATCGGGTATCGATACAAATCGAGGTATCGATACTTACCGATGTATCGGTTCCGTCCGCGGTATCGATACATTGGAATCGATACCTAGGTATTGTACGTATCGATACTTAGATATCGTAGGTATCGATACTTAGGTATCGATACCAACGTTATTCAAGGTATCGGAGGATCGATACCCGGAATAGTATCGAGTACTGGACGATGTATCGATACTTCGCCCAGCCCTAATGTCAACATAATTAGCCCATCAATTATGTTGTGGAAATTATTGCAGAAGAGAATGAACCTGGCTTACAGGATTACTTGAGATCGAAGTTGTATAAAAAGAAAGACTAAAATCTCCATACATACAAAAGGTTGAAACCACCTGTTTTGTAAAAAATAATATTATAATAGATTTTCATCAAGACCTATTTCTCCATTTTGTTTGAGAATTTTAGATCAAACTTGGTGTGGACTTCAGTTGCAAACAATCTTAAAAATAATCCTTACAAAAAGTCACTCAAGAAATATCCAAAAAGTAAATAAAGATACGTCATATCATAAGAGATAAAGTAATTAATTGGATGCAATAAAGATATAAAGAATAATTTGATAAATATAAATCTACATTTTATAGTCACAATGCACTTTATATCAGGATGAAAGCATTCCTTTGATTATCTTATTTTGCCGTCTACAAAATGTACATACAGGCGGTTCTCCTAGATACATAATAATAACTGTCATGTCATATATGATAGACAAACTATAAATCGAATGGGGACTTAGATATATATAGACGAACAGCAATTGCCGAGGTCGTGGTTTCCCCTGATATACCAGCTGAAGCTTAAGCGTTTCATTGCCAATATTCTTTTTAGCCAGTATCGCGTATATTTTCTACGAGTGTGCATCAAAACGTGCATCACAAAACGACAAAGAAATAAAAAGATAAAATTCTAAAAGCCCTTGCGAGTGCATTTAATACATAGAAAAATGCTTAGGTAGTAGTGGCGGCAAGGTAGAAAAAACTTAATCGAAGATATTAATGCGCAACTTAAAAAGAGAGGAAAAAAAAACGAAAAACGAAGCTACTATAATAAACCCACATTGGAACTTGTTTTACCTTGATTGGTTGACTCCATCCTTCTCGGACGTACGCCTCAGCAAAGCATTCCATGTGTTTGGCAGGAAGCCATGTTCGCGTGGAACCAGTTATAATATCGTCGAGTATGAGTCGGTTCTGCGGGAAAAATTAGTTTTGTTTTACTTTCATTGCGTAGAAACGAACGAAGTTAACACTGAAAACGTTGACCGCAAACTAAATTGTTAAACCGCAAAAATTAAAAACTCCCAGTTTGAAAGCTACCTGAAAAAGTGAAAATATTTTCGTATATTGCGGTCTAGTTTCTATTGTTCTTGTCGATTTCCTTCCTACCAGCCGGCGTAGACGCAATTTTGCGACGAATCCCTGAAAAATTGAAGGGTTTCGATTTTATTGCTTTATTGCTACCCTATAAAGAAAAAAGGAACAAGCGTGTATACACATCCTATATATATGCAAAGTGTATGTATGTATATAGGCATAATTTTAGAATTATTTATGACTGTGCAAGAAGCCGTCCGTACAGAAAGGGAAAACTCTTTATGTCTTTATTGGTGCGGGTTATATATAACATCGTTTTCCTTGTTTGTGTTCATCTGGGCAATTACAGATGAGAAATCTGAAAGCACACGCACACAAAAAAGAAGACAAAAATTACAAGGAGGTAAGATAAAAACTACGTCCAAACGGGTCTGTATACAAAGAGGTATAACCCCATGCTAAGCCGGGAAGAAATCTCTGTTCTGGTTGGTCGACACCACACCATGACTTAATATTCTTTAATCATGCGGTGTTGTCAGCATTGCCGGCTATACAGCTCACTACACGCTACACTGACGTGTTTTTGCCTCGGTCGCGTTGTCTGAAATTTCGCTCCTTTTCTTGTACAAAGGGACACTGAACTCACTGAACAGAATTGCATCACGTGTTTTGTGTGAAAGTGTTCTGTGAAGGTCAAACCATCTTCGACATCGGGCTAGGATGTGACATGAAACCGTCATAATTCCTTCAAGCTGTAACATACCAGAAAAATGCTGTATTATATAGGAAAGCGTACGTATATTTATTTATGTAAATTGTTATTTAAAATTTTCGTATGTAGTATTTTAAAAAGATAGAAGGAGCTATTTAGTAGCGTGTATCGTTTTTAAATGGCTTTTACGAGAGACAATAAAGTTATAAATTACACACTCCCAGGGATACTATAACAGATTTTATTGCCAATTAACTGCGGTATAGTTTTTAGCATTTCTTTTACTGATAATGTAGTGATTTACAGGTCCATTTTGATTGAGTTAACTTTGGGTACCAGCTACTGAAATGCAAATGAAATAGTTTAGAGTGATGGTCTATTAATTTTACATACCTGTTCTGCTTGTTATAAATTTTTATGAGAACTTCAATTTATCTCTTCAATTTCGCATCATTTGAAAGGCAAATTGTGTTGTTTTCTATTAAAACTTTTAGTACGATAATATTGTGGACCTTGACTTAATAAAATATCCCACGCTTCTCAATCTGCATATCGAGAAAAATTATTTATTACCAAATTAATCATATTCACATTTGACCGTTTAGGGAAGTTTGATATAAATTATCCACACCCTTGTGCAATGCGGGTAACAATGATTGAAGCAAAGTCACTCAATATGGCGAAACAAATTATACATAGTTGTAGGAATAACCAACATAACCTCTCTTTGTCATCTTTGTCAGACAAAATGACAAACTGATACACTACTTGACAACAAATTAAATGCATTATGGGGTCTAATTAGAAGATAGTTTTGATAAAATTAGAAACAAATATAGAACCAGAACGCTTCCATCATTGTTTCTCGCACGTTATCATTTAACTTATAAAACTAGACGTGTGTCAGTTTCTACCCTGTAACAAAATATTGCATTATTACATTGTAACAGAAGTCCTAATTCGCCATACAAGTATTTATCGAAAGTACGAAAATTTTAATTTGTTTATTCCTTCTGAAAGGCTTTTAACTTTGCCAAACAGCTTAGTTAACTAAAAAAAGTCTTCAACCCCTTTAAGAGCCAAAAATTATGTTAAAATCTAATATGGTGTTCCATTCTTTAGATAATCCTCTATGACCTGTATGTCTCAAAATGTTTTCGTAGTAGGTGCAGCTGCAGCCGCTTCCTACGTTATAGTGCTTGCCAATAGTACCTACGATTACGTCTCTAGCTATGTAAATTACATTCGCAAATATGGTGTAGCGGCTTTGCTACAAAATTATGCTGCCGTAAGTGACTCTGTGTTGTTACTAATAATTACGTTTCAACAACCAATCAATCTAGATACGGATCTTGCAAGACGTGCTACGAGATTTGAAACCAAAACACCTCCTATCTCTGTGGCTATTGACTTGTAAAAGTTTTAGACTCGTATTGGCAAGATAAAATTTTGTACTTCAGCAGGATAGTTCTTATTTTATGTGCTACTTACCTATCACAAGTTCCAGAAATTCAGTTAGCCACCTTCACATTTTGAACAAGTACAAAATTTGCCTATAGTCGGGTTTAAGAATTTACGAACCAAATCCAAGAACAGTTCCAGAAATTTTCGTCCAAATCTGCTCTCTAATAATTGCTTCACTGTTCTTTTTTTTTGAGAATTGAAGAGTTTTGCGCAACTTTTGAGCAAAATCAAACTGCAAACCTCATCACATCACCACCAGGCAGCTTACCTAAATAACTAGGTCCAGTCTTCTGTTTTGTCCCATTTTTAGGTTACCATAATGAAGATTATCCTCAGATAGTAACGATTCCTGTTTATGTAATACCTCGGTAGTTTGCTGCAAAGTTTGCTAATCTAATGTTAGGTACAGTATTTGTGCCAAAATTACCAGAAGATGGGATTTTCTTTACTCTATGCCCAAATTAGCTACTCAATATCTGAAAATTGTTTGGAAACAATTGGAAAATTTAACGATTTGGAATACTTTTTCTATCTAGACTTTTATAATTCTTGGGCAAAATCAAGTAGTTGTAGAACTCACCACCTCACCACCCCCAACCTTATCTAGAGTCCCTAAAGTCGCTCATATTGAACCAAAATTTCTAGAAACAACGGTAACTTTCCGTAAAATTAAAACATATCTATTTATTTAGGTTGCAAATGGTTCAATTTCAGAAACGAGTTGCCTAAGCTGAACCACTGGTTTCCTTAGATGAACCTGGTATAAAAACATGTAAATTGTATTAATTGTTTGTAAACTGTATTATGAAGGTACTAACAATAAGTTCAAATAAAGAATAAAACAAAATTGAAACATATAATAATTATCATATATGTATTTTTATGACCTTTTAACTTATCTTATTATCTAGATAGT